>ADNK01000583.1:25000-95458 GCA_000320545.1 Bigelowiella natans CCMP2755 | reverse complement strand
TTAATGATAATGACGATAATGGTGATAATGACGATAATGGTGATGATGACGATCACGACGATGATGATGAGGAAGCTTATAAACTATCGGCACAATAAAATGAGAGGCTCAGACCGGAGGGGGGGGGGGGGGGGGGGGGGTTAAGGCATACCCGAGTGGACGGAAGTTGCTGGGGGAAGCGCTCTGGAAACTGGGCGTTTGTGAACTGATTGAAGAAAAATTATTGGGGGTCTCATTACATCTTCTTTTCCTCCTCCTCCCCCCTCCTTTCTCTTTTTCTTTTCCCCCTCTCCCGATGATACTCATACGCTCTCATGACAGTTTGGTACACATGCATACATGGTGGTGGTGGTGGTGGTGAGGAGAGGGCGAAGGCGTTGCTCGTGCCCCCCCCCCCCGCGCAAGTAACTGGCATCACCAGGAAGGAGGAGATACTCTTTGCATGCAGGAGGTCCAGGAACTTGTTTATCTTAAAAACGATGATGATGATGGCGATGGTGATTATGGATGCCATAAATGCTAACCCTAATCCCAAACACAGCCTCTTCCTCAGCTCTATCATAAACCATTTCTCTACAAACATAACCCTAGAGGGCTCCTATTCACTACTACTACTACTGCTGCTGCTGCTGCTGCTGCTGCTACTACTACTAGAGACCTCTGGGTACATGATAGGTTCACCCACGAGGGATAAAGCACAGTGCCTGATGATGATGATGATGGTGGTGATGATAGAGATAAGGTAGTAATATGGATATGGAAGAGGGGCGGCGATATATAATAAATAAATAAATATATATATATATATATATCGAAGGAAGCTAAAATAACTAGCAAAGATCTGGACGCCTGCTGCGGATACTTCTACCACCGCTACTACGTCTACTGCTGCTGCCACTAGCAATAAATACAATGCAATTTATTAAATAATACTACTACTCTCGCAATGCGTGTAATAACGACTAATAACGACTTTCTTACCGAACAGTAAACGCCTCCTTGAAACGCTCTGGCTGGACTCCGGGCACGCCCCTCATCTGCTTTATCATCTTCTGGTGCTTCTCGATCGCCTGATCAGGGCGGGGGGTGAGGGGGGGAAGGGAGGAGGAGCAGAGAGGGGGGAACGAAAGAGGCAATTAATACTACGAGGAAGTAGCAAGTACTACTAGTTTGAGAGCAGGAATACAAAGCTTGGACACACACACAATCATGTTAGATATATATATATATATATATATATATATATATATATATATATATATATATATGAATTACACCAAACTCTACTCATCATCATCATCATCATCATCATCATATATACAATGAATCAAGCACCACTGAAGATGCTGGAACGGCTACCAGCACCACTATAGCCCTCACACCACCACACACCACAACAACAACAACAACAACAACTTCTTCTTCTTCTACTACTACTACTAATACCCCATCAACCAGCATCTTCGCATCATCCATTTTCCATCGCCATTCCCTCCCCACACTGCCGCCACCAGAGAACACAGAGTCAAACAGGCAAACAAGACCGAGGGAAAGGGGAGGGGGGGGGTTGGGTTTTTGGCACATCTTCTCTCCGCCCATATCACCAAACGAATAAGGAAAAATAGTGGTGTTCTCCGGCCCCACTCTCGATGAATGAATATTGCGAGGAGAGGCGTGGCAATTACGGGTTTGTGTGATGACGCCAGCAGAAGACGCACTTGTTTGCGCATGCCAGGCTCGGCGTGGTTTCCTGCTCATCATGATGGGATGGCGCCAGTTCAAAAGCGTAAAGAAACCAACGATTTTTACCCCCCGAACAAAAGGATGCGACCGTCATGGGAATGATGGCAAAGAAGACGAGGAGGGTGGCGGAGGGGCGAGTGCAAGAAGGAGAAGAAGAAGAAGAAGAAGGAAACGAGAGAAATGCGCTCATCACCTTCATCAAGAACATCATCATCATCATCATCGTCGTCGTCGTCATCATCATCATTGTGCAGCGTCATTGGCGCGCATAAGCAACCATGCATTGATAGCTCTTTATGCCATAAAACGTGTGCTTGTAGCAGCCCCCCCTCCCACGAAGCATGGCCTTTGTCCATCGGCACAGCTTCACACCGGAGTGCGACCCTACCACCATATAATAGATACACATATTGATATTTTTATACATATATATTTTTATACATATATATATATATATATATATATATATATATATATATATATACATATATGTTTACATATATGTGTGTGTATGTGTGTATGTGTGTGTGTGTGTGTGTGTGTGTGTGTGTGCGAGTGCGTATATAAATATGCATATATAATATATAATATGCGTGCAAGCTGAAATTCTCCTCATTCTGGCAACTATCAGCTTCATTCTCATCGTCATCATTGTTATTACAGTCATTACTATCAGTGGTGATAGGTAGTAGGCAGTAGGCAATAGTAGTAGCAGCAGTAGTAGTCGTAATGGGTTGTAGCATTCATCCATCGGGGGTACTAATATGTAGTTGTTCTCCTTTCACTTACAGAATAATAATCATTCATTTACATAGCTCTATCCCCCCCCCCTCTCTTTCTCTTTGTTTTAACGACGATGGGGGATTCATGCTATGCTATGCTATGATAGCCCCTCCTCCTCCTCCTCCTCCTCCTCCTCCTCCTCCTCTCCCTCCCCCTCCCCCTTATTCCTCTCTGTACTGCTGCGTCGTCTCTCTCTCTCCCCCCACTTACCGATCAGTTTATATTTCTGTTTTTCGAGGTTCTTTCGGAGTGCTGGCGTGAGCATCTCTCTTGGAGCAGCAGCAGTAGCAGCGGCAGCCTGAGGAGCGAAGGAAGGAACGGGCGGTGAGAAGAGGGTGAGGGGATAAGGAGGAGGAGGAGGAGGAGGAGGAGGAGGAGGAGGGTAAGGCGGAAAGAGGAAGATGCACTTTTACGATGATGGCGGGTAGATATCTCGCATGGCAACACAGTGCAGGGAAGGGAGCTGCCAATCTTCATCCTCCTCTTCTCCTCCTTCTCCTCATGATCATCGTCACCATCATCATCACTACAATCATCACTACCATCATCATCCTCATCATCATCATCCTCATCATCATCATCATCATCATCATCATCATTATCCAGAAACACCACAAGCGCAGAGATCGGTGGAACAACATAACGACAATAGTGATGCAGATGCAAAACGAATGCAAAGCGTACTTTGCCGTTAAGCTTCTTCTCATCCTCGCCCTTCCCTCGATTCTGGTTACCCTGCTGCACCATTACTCTTCCTGCCATTTTATGGAGAGGGGGGGGGGGGGGGGAGAAGAGAGCCATGTTGGCGCGAAAAAGACCTCGGTGATACACGCTGACACACACACACACACACACACACACACACACTGCCTATGCTGGTGATTATGCATAAATTCTCTTCCGCTGCGTTTGTGTGTGCGCGCTGTGGCTTTGATGGCAGCAGCAGCGAAGACGATGATGAAGATGATATCGTTTCTACTACACACAGCCAGCTGCTGACCTAAATCTTCCATATCGATAAGCCCATCACCATCAGCCTTCGGCTGCTTATTTTCCTCCTCCTCCTTCACGTTGTTCTTTTTGTTCCTCCTCGGCGTCATCGCCTCCTTATCCTCTCCTTCTTTGCCGCCATCTTTCTCCTTGGCTACTGCTGCGGGTGGTGTTGGTGCTGCCGTATTCGGAACGCTGCTGCTGCTGCTGCTGCTGCCGCTAAGGCCTATTTTCGAGGAAGCTGCCACCGCCGCCGAGTCTGCTCCGGCTTTGATGAAAGCATCTGGCAGTCCACTCCCCCACGCCGCAAACTTGCCTTCTATCTCACCCGCTTGCTCATCGGCCAGGACGAGCGGAAGAACACGCCGAGCGCCCAAGCTCTCGAGAGACCTAAAACGCCAGGACCAACGGCTTTACAGTTAGTGCTGGAACGTACGAAAGAAACAATGCAAAGAAAGGTGGGGGATCATGGTGGCGGCCAACGTGGGTCATTGGAGGCGGCGGAAGAGAGAAGTAAGTGCCTCAATCCAGCAAGATGACGACTCCAATAACGCCAGAACACACCCACCAGCAACAAGCAAACTCATGCATGATCATGTACAAAATCCATCACTGTCGTTACTCGCTGAGGTCTTTAGCCGCCTTGTTGTAATCGTCGGCGTAGTCGGAATTGCCCAGCCCGAACACGGCAATATTGGTGCCAGACAAGATCTGAGAGGGAGGCGGAGGCGAGAGAGAGGAGGGGGGGGGGGGGGGGGGGGCTGCAACTTTAAGTGCGTGCGTATGGATGTGTCGATGATCATCACAATCAAGATAAGAGTCAAATGACGTCCTTTTTGGTGCGATGCCAACACACATCAACAGAGCTAGTGACCCCACGAACCAACCATCATCCCTCCCTCCCTTTCCTGTACTCCTCCTCCTCCTCCCCCTTCCCCCTTCACGGCTTTCGTTCGTGAGTAGCTTCCATCAATATCGGCACCACCTTCTTGTCAACCCGCCAGTCGTGTCTCGCATCCTTCAGCCACTAAAGAGAAGAGAGAGGAAGGAGAAGAAAGAAGAAGAAGCACAATCCACATGAGCATCAGCAGCAAAGCACGTGTGGCACGTATAGCAGGGAGGGAGGGAGGGAGGGTAGAAAGAGAGGAATCTATGTTAAATGCACATTATATCTCTCATTGCCACCATCGCCATTATCATTAACTCCATCATCACATGGTGCAGGCACTGATTATATACTGCTACTGCTACTATTACTACTACTACTACCTGTGTGAAGAATTTAGCAGGTTCAGGGGCAGTACCGTCAGTGTACGTGCTGATGATCAATGCTACATTCTTCACCTTTGGCAGATCCTCTGGGTCGAAGTCAGCCATGGATGCCACCGCCGCACCCCCCTCCCACGACGAGGCCAACTTCTCGGCAAGTGCCTTTCCCTACGAATCGTGGTTTGATGTAAATAGTCTATCAGCACTGCTGCATCATCGTGTGTGTGTGTGTGTGTGTGTGTGTGTGTGTGTGTGAGGCATTGGCAGAAGTACCCTTCCCTTTTGAGAGCCGTATAGAATACGGACTTTGCCTTGAGTGTCGCTGCTGCTGTGCGATGACTTCTTGTTCTCCTCCCCCGCTGGTGCTGGGCGTCTTCTCATCCCAGATTTCTGCTCCTCCACGTCGGCTATTTCCCTGTTGGCAGCTTCGAGCTTCGTTGCCTCACTTTCCGCTCGGAGCTTTCCCAAGAGAACGAGAAGATACGAGGGAATGGGAGAGAGAGAGAGAGAGAGAGAGAGAGAGAGAGAGAGAGAGAGAGAGAGAGGGAGGGAGAGAGAGGGAGAGAGAGGGAGAGAGAGCTTAAACTATGGTTTCTTCTTAGTGACTGGCTTGTTGCATGATATTTGTATAATAATTACCCACCGCTATCTTCTGTCTCAAAGAAAGTCAACTACAACTACTACTACTACTACTACTACCACTACTACCACCATCACCACCACCACTACTACTACTACTATTTACCTTCCCGACGATGAGAGACTTGAGGATCTGGCGTGCATCGGCGGAATGGTGAATGTCTTCAAATGCCTGCATGCAATGATTTTGACTCATTTCCCTTAACCAAAGGTACGGCTTGTTCAACAAACCTCTGTTGCGTCCTTCCCGCCATATTTCAGCATGATCGATGCCCCCCCAGGATGCTTGCTGAGATAGTCTGTTACATCAAGGACGTAACCGTCGATTGCGATCAAGCAGTCGGACCTACGGGGAACATAGAGGTGAGCGTGGAGAAGCGCCCGTCCAAACAACAGAGCCGAAGCTTATGGTCGAAACCCAAATTAGACGCCCTAAACTTTCAAGTCTTTAAATATCTATCCTCCCGAATTCTTTCAGGACATGGTGACCAAACGTTAACCACGAGCGCTCCAATACGAAGAAGAGCAACACTGCCATTGCTTCCATGGTCGGAAAAAAATGGGACCATCACCCCCCCCCCCCCCCCAAAATCTCGTTTCTAGGCAACCTGGTATTGTGAACTGCGAGATCGAGTGTCGTAAAGATCTTCAGGGCTGCTTCGCTTTCCGGTGTAGAAGCGGAGGCCTCTTTTGAGGGTTCGGAGGGGCCGGTTCCCATCGCCGATGTTTGACAATCTCGGATCGATCTCCGGAGATCCACATTGTCCATTTTCTCCACCGATCCCGTCCATTTCATCAGTGTTTGGAGGAGAAAACCCATGTGCGACAAACAAGTTTTGAGCGTGTGGTCCACGGCAGCGAGCGATTAATTTATTGATTGGCAAAACCCTCCAATCATTAGCCAAACAATGACAAAAGTTCATCATTGGTCAAAGGACGAGGTGAAGGCGAGTTCTCTACCGGCAGAAAACCTGCCGAATTTTGCCCAACCTTAGATCCAAATTCGAAATGTACCGAGCACGGAAGAATTCAAAATTTGAAAAAACTCAAATCATTAGGTTTGTCTTACGGAACGAGGATTTTCAGGGAATCGAGGAAATTTTAGGGAATCATCCATTAAATTACCTAAATTCCCTTGGTTCCCAAAAAGTAAAAGTGACGGATTCCAGGATTTCCTACCTAGGATTTCCTCCTTAATTCCTTTTTCTTTTCTAAAAATAGATTGGCAAAATTTCTCATTTTTTTTTAGGCAAATGTGTCTGATTTCCTGGATTTCCTAGGATTTCCTGATTTCCTCGATTCCCTAGCCCCCTACCAAGAAAGGATAATTACCTCTTGAGTTTTTGAATTAAATTTTGTTTTCTGATGTATAAATTGTGCAATTCTGTACCTGCAAAACAGGTTTTACTGTCATTTCACTTACTTGCTGTTTCTAATCGAGCTAGGTTATTTTCTGGAAGATCAAACATGGGGGGTACTTTTTTAGTGCTGATTTTCCGAGAAATTATTTGGACTTCATATCAACATATTTTTTTTAGGCTGTATTTCCTAATGTAACTTACAGATATTTTTCCTGGAGCATGGCAATCTTAAGTATGACACACAGATTAGATCTAATTGTCGCGCCGTTCCGTAAGTCCGGCCTTATGCTCGAACATGATGTTTTGGTAGATTTCGGTTAGCCTTGAGACTTGTTGAAGGTAGTACGACGGGTTCAATTTCGGTGATCTTGCTAAAAAAAACCGGGCCAAAATCGGAGATTTTATTCCTCCGGTCGCCACACCTTCGCACACCAATCAGAGCCTGTTATCATTGTCATTGTCACTGTCATCTAGATCTACATCACACGCCATCTTCGCCGTGAGCGGTCTGTTCTTCGCCGATCTACATCACACACCATCTTCGCCGTGAGGAGCAGCAGTTTGTTCTTCATCTAAAGTTTGACCACTTACTTTGCCACACACCAAAATCAAATCAAATCAATTCAAACACACACACACACACACACACACACACACACACATGCAAGAACACACATACACACAAATTTACTCACAATTGCGTGTTGATGAGGTGTTTTGTCACACACGTGGTTTGTGCATGTGCATGTGCATGTGTGTGTGTGTGTGTGTGTGTGTGTGTGTGATCACAGATGACCTATGTGCACATATACACACATACACACATACACACACCTATCAGTATGATATGTCATCATATATGCATGAGTTTATGATGTACATATATGCATATATATATATATATATATATATATATATATATATATATATATATATATATATATATATATATGACAAATGACCAGATGTCGAAAACTTTCTATGCTCCCGAGTCACAAAAAGTCGATGTTGTTGGACTTGCAATGGCATTGGTATTTGTCCACGACTCTTTTTTCCTTTTTGTACTCATTTGTTTTTTAAATATGTCGTCTCGATATACTTAATGAATATTTGTAATGCATGGCAAAGACTATGCTGATGGTATAGTTCAGTCAAAACTAGTGTAAAAAAGTTTTAAAAAACAAATGTAAAGTGATTAGATTCCCAAATGGAAGCAATATGGAACAAAGGCAGGTAAGGGAGTGTGAAGGGATTTTAAAGGACATCCTTTGCATACCCTTTACATTCTCTTTACCCGCTGTTATTCCTCACAGTGGATTTCAAAATAGTAAATGGGTTCAATTTCTGTGATCTTGCCCAAAAAAGGATCGGATACATTGTTTTGAAATCTGTTGTAATACAAGAAGTTCAATTTTGAAACCTCATCACCACTTCATTAACAATTTAAAAAAATCCTACAACTGCTGACTGAATGGCTTATCGCACAGGGAAGCAAATTTCCGGGGTTAAAACACACATGGAAACAGATCCCTGGTGGTTATATTCAAGTTGACCTCTTTGGGTTAAACAATGTCCCAAAACAAAACCTTCCAAAGCTCTTTGGACTCTTCAGCAGCAAACCAAACGTGTTCGACGTAAACCCCAACTTCTACCTAACCGCCCCGGTAACTTAAAAATAATATTTCACTTGTGATAAAAATTAGATTCTTAGATATAAGGTTTGGGCTCTATGTTAGGGGGTGCAATTTTGAATGGAGCTGAGCAAGCATAGCACGTGCCTGTGTGCAAATTGTGACCATGTTTAATGATGTACAGGGGACAAAGACGTTCTATGTGCCTAAGGCTAGGTTTAAGAACATAGCTGATTCCGCGAAAAACATGGTTAAGTTTGTGATTGGGTCAAGGGTTAGGGCTAGTCCAAGGCTAGGGTTAGGGTTAAGGTTAGAGTTAGGGTACATCAGGTGTCTGTCCGGAATTTCTGCATGTTTGACCTTTGTATTTCAAGTCGAACTCGTTTTTTAAAGAGAAAAAAAAAGGTTAACATGAAGAAAAAATTTATGAATCCAGACAAGTCAATCGTCTCATGTTTCCTAGACAGAGATATGTTATGATTTTTCCCACATGGAGATGTGAAGAAGATTATTATTTTTGTCATCAGGAGGCTCAATTTCGTGGGTTTAAGTATTGCATTAGGGAGGTAGGATAAACTTGAACAACATAGAGTATATTGTGGCCACCAATACTGTACTATGACCATCAATACTATTTTATCGTGATCATCATACTACATGATGATCATCATGTAGGCTATATCATGATCATCATGCTATATTATATCCTCATGCTACATTATGATCATTGTACTGCGTCATCATCATCATACTACATTGTGATTATCACACTGCGTTGTGATCATTATACACTGTAATCATCACACTACACTGTGATCATACATGCTATTTTGTGATCATTATGTTACATCATGGTTATCGCACTACAACATAATCAATCACACCACATTACAATCATCATGCTACATTATGGTTATCATATTATGATTATTGCAAATGCTATGGATTTGTCTGGATTCATGAATTCCTTAATGTACTTGAATTGAGCATGCTCTAAGGCGATAACACTATGATCAGCAGATTGTAGAGCATCATGATTGGTTCAGCATAGTAAGATTTGAACTAAGCATTTAACAAGGTATATGGAAATCACCTACGACTGGACATCGGTGGACTGGGCAATATGTCAGTTAAGGACCGTCAAAATGTCATAAACTTCTACCAGACCCAACATGCGTATAACTCCAATTTTATACCGCCAACTCCTCCTGGGGTACTGACCGAAAAACAGCTAAGTGTTTGTGTGCCTTGCTTTTCACTGTGTTTTTTCACCGTCAGTGTTTTTGTGTTCTTCTGCGCGCTTTTGTTGATTTTTTGTGTTTTTCGTATTTTTTTTGGTGCAAAATATGTGATTCGTGAGAAAACATTAAAATCATCATTGAAAATTAACCACAGCAACAACAGCAGAGGCCTCAACAACAGCAGAAGCCAAAAAGGCCAGTACAACAACAGGATCCGGTAAATATATCATGCTATGATCATCATAATTTTTCTTTATTCAAGTAGATCGTGATTAATAATGATAATGATGATAACAATGGTGGTGATGATGATGATGATGATGATGATGATACTGATCATCATGATAATGACGATGATGATAATACTGATGAAGATAACGATGTAGTGGTGGTGGTGGTGGTGGTGATAATAATTACGATTGATAATGAGAATGATGATTGTGTCAAGGAAACCAAGTTGGCTAGCAAGAGGGGATGGGTCTAATGACGTTTCGATTTTGTTAGATGACGTACTCGCTTATGCAATACACCAATCACGAAATAGCCAGAAGAATCATGGCATCTTGCAAAGATATAGAGGTATGTGTTTAATTTCGGTGATTTTACCCAAAAAACCGCGAGAGAATCGGAGATGTTATTTTGAAATCTACTGTATATATGTATTATACACCATACACCACGTATCGACCTTACATGGCAAGCTTACATATTGCATGTTGCATTTACTTATTGCATTTCTAAAATCCCATCCTTTTTCTGTTTATGCGGTTAGATAGATGTATAATGAATCAATGGATTTTGTGTTTCTGCGATTAGGCTAAGACAGAAACAAAGTTTACGACTAAAATGTGGAATGGTAAACAACAGATCAAGATTTCGGGTCAGATTTTTATGAGATTATATTTCAAGTTTAGCAAATATCATATCCACGTAGATGTTCCTCACTAATCCGAAAAATTACCTCGATGTGGAATTTATATAATATATATATATATATATATATATATATATATAATTGGTAAATAAGGACCTAAACTACACACTGACTTAAACTGACTTAAATTGACTTAAACTAACAAATATATATGTAATAAATATGTGTGTGTGTGTGTGTGTGTGTGTGTGTGTACATGCACTTTATCGAAGAGATTTCGTTTATTTTTATCGTAATATGAGAGTCTTACACAAAATTTTGTCTGTTCGCTAATTTGTACTATTTCTCCTGCGCTCTTTTTGTGTTTTGTTTTTTTTACTTTAAAACTAGGACGGGCTTCTAAATGCAGCATCGCAGTGCAGATGGCAAAGAAAATCGCGGATGAGCGGGTAATTATGCAATCTAGAGACACTGTGTTCGATTATAACATACTTACCATGTCAAGATGACGAGCGTAGCACAAAATTAATTTCGGTAGAGTTAGGAAAGTTAAGTTTTTTTTACAAAAATGTGAGCATACATGTCACTTTGTAAAGTTAGAATTGTCTATATCACCGCTCCTTCATTTAGAATCTTTTATGTATATATGTATGTATCTATGTATGTATACGTGCACACATTCAGATATTCTTGCTCGTGTTTCAGATAATCGATTTCATGATGACGTGCAATAAAGAGAAAGCAGACGAGATTATGGAAGCAAAGAAGGACATTGAGGTCAATGACCAATCGTTTCTACAAATTCGAACTTTGCTCACGGCCCCAACTATAATAATCCCAGCATAATCAACCAAACCCTATTCCTAACCTGTGCCCTCATTTTGTCCATAATGATCGATATTGATTTAATGGTGTTGTTGTGTTCACTCAGGCAGCTGGAGGGGTAATACAAACTATGTGCCATCATCTTCTTATTGTCCCCGATGCTCAATTTCATCAATTAGATCCATTTCGGAAGTTAACCCCTTACACACACACACACACACACACACACACATATATATATATATATATATATATATATATATATATTAATATTTCTTAATTGCATTTTGCATTTTTTAAAGACCTTCTGTACGATCAAGCGTGAGCCCTACCATGGCCAGTCTAAGATTACCATCATCGGTTTATTCACATCACTCCCCTTGAATCAAATCCTACATTAAACCTATCACTGTAATCATTGCCATCAACATTCTCATCAATGTCGCCATAATTGGCCATGATCATGATGAGCAGCATCACCAGCATCAGTTTTCTGACCAGAATCTGATCTTCCTAAAATTCGAATCAAAACTTCCTGATAGATTTTTCATCAAAAATATGACATTTGATGCTCCAAATTGAATGTTTTGAATGGTAAATAGGCCCGATGTCTTGGGCGCGGAAGGCATACGAGATCGCAAAAAAAATCTTTGACAAAGTCCCCGAGCCTATCCAAGAAAATTTTTTCTGGGTCAAGAATCAAGTAGCCCGCAGGGTTATGGCCAAAGCGAAAGAGATTGAGGTACAACATGCAAATACATGCAAGTGTGTGTTTCATGTTTGTGTTTAACATCAATACACTGCATTCAAACGTAGCATCTATGAAAACCGCACAGGACCAATCCCTAAGTTCATTGTGTTGTTTCAATTTTACCACACGAAAAGTACACATAAACACACACGAGCATACATGGTGCTATGATGAACAGACTGCTTGTGGGAAGCCTGGCAAGGATATCCGGATCGTTTGCAATATTGACAATCCAGAACGGAAAAAAATTACAGTGAGTGCCAGGGTTTCAATTCTTCAAAAGGCAACCAATCTGGTCAAAAATATTGTCGACGAAAAGGTTCGCACACATGTGTGCACACTACATACACACATGCACGCAGACGTGCCATTCACAAATGTGCAAGATGTGCAAATTAACAAACACATTCGCACACACTCACAACATGCATGGACGCACGTGGCCAGCAAACTAGTTTGTTCCTCCCCCAAATTGAACATTGAGCGATTATCATTCTTCAGATCAACAGCATCATGCTCTTCGTCAACAATGAGAAGGCTGCGGAAATGATGCAGCTAAAAGAACAGATAGAGGTTCATTTCTCATCTCATATTCGTCTCCCTAACCTGCAATTTATATTCTCCCTCCCTCAATTTATTCTTCTTCCCTGATTAATTTTCCTAATCCTAACCCTAACCCTGATAGTCCCCATTCCCTTCCCTTATGATGCACTCGTAATTCCCTCTCCACACGTGTCTCTCTACACGTCCTTCATTCCTAGACGTCTCTTATCGTTGTGTTCGTACATACAACTCGAAGAGATGCGCTTTCTTCACCTTGATCTGTCTTCACGTGTTTACTACACGTAAAATCAATCAATCTTTCACACATATGATGTATTCCAGAATCTCTTCTGCCAAATTTTTTGTCAAGATTTCCAATCGAAGCAGCCCCAGAAGCCAAACCATGAAGGCCCCTCCAAAAAAATCACTCTCATTGGTGAGGGATGTCTCAATCATCATGTTCCAATATCCTCTCGTAAATATATATTTTCTAAATGTTGTATATGTTTGTGTGTGTGTGTGTGTGTGTGTGTGTGTGTGTGGGTGGGTGGGTGCATAGCCTATATTGAAGCTGCGAAAACATGTTACCGCTGAGTTTTGAATGGCAAATACATAGGTCCTGTGTCTACCATTGAACAAGCACATGCCATGTTGAAAGATATCTTCAACAGAGTAAAGGAGAACGTGGAATCCAACTATTTTTGGGTATTTAATGATGTAGCCCGTAGGATAATGGCCAACGCACGTGACATTGAGGTATTTTGCTTCTAACACCCAAATAACCTCCATTGTATCATTCCGATTCGGCCCCTGAATTTCATAAAGTCTACATATATATATCTTGAAATGTACTGTGTGATGATAAACAGGAAGAGATCGGCAAGCCCGGCGAAGATATTAAAATTTGTTGTAATGACGCCAACACTCCCGATCAAAAAAAAATCACGGTCAATGCGAAAGCGTCACTTCTTCAAAAGGCGACGGACCTCGTGAAAAAAATTGTTGATGAGAAGGTTATTCATACACAATAGCACACCAAACGAGTTGCATGTGTACATAGGCCTAATTTTTGATGCTCGAGTGAAAACTTAACCTAATTATCACCCCACTCTCTTTCAGACTGACCACTGTGACTTTTTCGTCGACGACAATAAAGCCAACTCAATGATGACGCTCGAACCAGAGATCGAGGTTACTACAGAAGATTTCAAAACAATAAGCCCGATTTTCGCGCGGTTTTTTGGGTAAAATCGCCGAAATCGAACCCGTTTATTATTCCGAAACCTACTGTAATATCATCTTTATCACTCATAGTGCACACAAGGAAACTGCTGCTTTGACCACGTTTCACATGAATAGCTTGTGTAGAATAGTCGGTCTAGCTTTAGTTATGTAATTGCGATATGCTGATGACATATTATTCTTTTTACTTGTGGTTCAGAATCTCTTCTGTAAGATCACTTGTGAAGAGTGGAAGTCTCAGGCTTCTCAAACACCAAACAATACTACTATGCCCACCAGGATAATCGTTCTCACCGGTCAGATATTGCCTTACTATAGCATTCATTTCCAAATATATCTGTTTCTGTTCCCGATTCGTTGTAAATTTTAGCACACGATCGATTTTAGATTGTTGAAATAGGTCCCATATCCTGCCTCGAGGTCGCAAAGGACATAGTGATGGAAATATACGATCCACAAGTAATAAAAACCTACTTTTGATGAAAATGATGATATGAAGAGGATATGACATACTAAGCCTGAGCTTGTTTGATATTAGCATAAAGCAAAAAGCAGACATCTCCCAAAGAGGAGAAAAGTCAACGATCCGGAGCCCGACACTCAAGCTAAGGCATACACCGGATCCACTCCTTTTTTTAGGATTCAGTTGCTGAAATCCAAACCAGACACAGTGTACGTTTTGGACGCCGGAAGTAATATTGTGAATGGAGAGTACAAGCTCGATGGTAAGCACATTTTCGCTAACGCAACGACGCCATTGGGAAGCCAAAATTGTGTTAATACTACATGACCTATCTCCCCAGGAGACATATGGGTCAACAAACTAATTGACGGCTACGTGCATATCATAACACTCGACGACAACGGGTGGACACTCAGCAGCGTGGTCACGCTTAACAGGTCAAGACCGAAAACCACCATACTTTATTCAGATGGCCCTGCAGTGCGAGAGAGAAGAAAGTTTGAACCGCACAAGAATTTTGGGTGGAAAGGACAGAATCCGTGCCCCAGGTTTGTCGCGGGCAGCGTGAAATTTCACATCACCGACGCTGGGAACAAGGAGATTTGCGGTCGCTACACGATTGAGTCCAAAAAGTATAACAAGGCGGTTCGGCTGGTCCGCAACGACGCTGAGGACGCGAAGATGATGTATGTGATTCAACGCGAGAAGAACCACTACGAACACGAAATCATCGGTAAGAAATTTCTGTGGTACATCGTGGTTATGGATAAAAGCACGAGTCCAGCTAAGGTTGTAAAGACACTGTATTATTCCCCAAATGACGGGGCTTTGCCTCCCAGCAGAGGCTGGAGCCTTATATCTGAATCCATGGGAGGGACATTGCAAGGAGGGAAACTACCTCTGCCGACTTTCACAAACTATGATCATCTGGTCGTGCAATTTTCTTCTGGAAAGTGCAATGGGAACTACCTCCTTGGAAGCCCGGTAAACAACCATAACGCCTACTACGCGAAGGTGGATGGTGTAGAGCATAAGCTTTTCAGGACAATGGAGAAAGACGGGCTCTACTGGAAGATCCACAGGCAAAACAAGCTGTGGTACGTGGCTAAATGCGAGAAGGGAACGAACGGAGAGTTTCCGCCGGCCTCAGGATGGCGTTTTCTCCCCAACAACGCACAGCTCGACAAGAAAATGCTGATCACGAATGTGGAGGCCTTGCTTTTCGCTCAGCACGCAGCTGGAAGCACCAAAGATATGATGAAATCCGCACTGACTGGTGAATCGTTGTTTGTCATCGGAGCTGGGTCGGCGGGTATCAACGGGTTTTACAACGTGTCCAAAGTCGATGGAAAGATAAAAATAGTGAATGGTAAGAGGACGTACGAGCGCTATCGTCTCGTGAACGGGAAGGTGGAAAAGATAGAGGTCGGGCCAGCTGCACAATACTGGGGGATCCTCGGGTTTGGCGGCAGACAGAAGCTTTCGCTGTATTACGTCAACAGCATAGCTATAAAGATTGCGATGGATAACTTCGGCGATTACGATGCTTTCAAAAAACTGGACCCCCAGCTCCCTCCATGGACTCTCTGGTCGACACAAAAAGACGGACTTAACCAGCCCCCTCAGATCTCTCATGATGGCAAACTGTACGTTCTAGGTGCGGGAACAGCTGATGTGAATGGCGAGTACATGGGCATAAATGCTCCGTCGGGAGACCCTCATGAGTATATGTGGTTCAGAGAGAGCCCCAACACAGGCTTTAAATACGTCATCCAGCAGGTGTCTGACCGCTGTGGTTTCAAAAACGGAAAGTCCTGGCAGATTACGAAATTCATGGGCGGAATCGGGCATGGCGGCCTGTTTTCTGTTGTCTATGAAAGCGCAGTTGGAGGGCTAACCCCCCCTCTCGATTCTTGGGATCTCTCCCTTGCCGACCACGATGGAGAGAAGCCGTGCCCTCATATCACTACATCTTGTCGAATTACCGTCGCCGCGAACATTGGAGGCGGTGAGTATGAACTTGTCCCCAAATCAAGTCCCATGGTCTTCAAGAGCGTTAAACCGGGATTCATGATACGGCGATACGGTGCCGACCGTTGGGCGATTGAAAACCAGAAAATCGGAAAAGTATACCAATCGAAGCCGTTTGAGTTTGACGTCCCACCGTTTAGTTTTGGCATGTGGGATGCATGCGGCAGAGGTACCGGGCCAGCTGAGATCTTTGTCGGAATCTGCGCAGCCAACCGCGAGTTGATGGAAGAACACAAACGCGGGGAGGAAGAGATGAAGAAGCGAAAGCAAAAACTGGACATAATCTATGCCGAGGAGAAGAAAAAAAGGGATAAAATGAAAGCAGATGAGATGGCTGGTATCAAGGCGTTGGTGGATAAATATCAGAAAGAAATCGAGGAGGCGAAGATAAAGGCAGAAGAAGAGAGGCAGCGCATGCTCAAGTTACTTGCGGAAGCTAAAGCCAGGGCTGATGAGCTCGCCAAAAAAGCAGCTGAGGAAAAAGCAAAGGCTGACAGAGAGCGCACAGAGGCTGCAAGAAAAGCTGCAGAGGAAGCAAGGAGGATAGCGCAGGGTAAACATCATTTTTTTTAACATTCATTTTTGCACTTTTATCGCCATCATCTTTCAAACCTTCATCACCTCCGTCGCCTACATATAATGATCATCATCCATCATCACCACCTATCATCACCATCCATCATCACCGCTCATCATCACCACTCGTCATCACGATCCATCATATTAATCATCGTTCCCTTGTTTTCCTTCCGTAAACAAATTGCAAATCTAAAGTTATGGTGTGTGCGAATTGTAACTGCGAATAATGATCGTTACCTAGAAAGTTCGATTGTTTTCAGATAATCCTCGCGGCAAGCTTGCCACCGCAAGGATTAGTTGAAAATAATTGATTTTGTTTGTTAAATTTTCGATTCCGTCTGACACACCGAATATGCGTGATGATGATATCGTCATCAGTCTTACTATTGTCGGCCCTTGCTGTTGTAAACCTACCCACCATCATTATCATCGTCATTTTATTTGTTTATATCATTCTACAGAGGCGGAAAGACAGCGGCTTTTAGACGAAGAAGAAAAAAGAAAGAACCCAGGGGCCTGGGCAAAAAAGCTTGCTGCACGTAAGAAAGCAGCGGAGGAGGCCAGAAAGAAAGCCGAAGAGCTAGAAAGGAAGTTTGCAGAAGGGACAATATTGGATGAACCTACTGATCCTTCTCTCGATCCACTCACATATCTCATCGAAGACGGGAAAAAGAGACAGGTCATGTCATGTATGTTTCGCACACTTCACGACCCGATGCACCGGAGTCCGATCGGAGCTCTGAATTCAGCTCTAAAATTGAATGATTTCTATCTGATCCTCGTTCCATGCATGGTGCAAGGGTTGTTAGATGAAATCATTTTTCACTGCAACCAGATCCCGCATGTAATTCAGAGAATTCCGTTACCATCGACTTGTGATGCAAGCATAGCGTGTAGATTGCGTGCGTATGTGTGGGTATGTAGAATGATACAATGTGACATAACTTTAGGTAACTAAAGAGGTGCATCAGAAAGCTGTTGAACAGCTTATGAAGGACAAGAAACTCTTTTACGATGCCGAATTTCCACCGGATTCAAGATCTTTGGGTAGAGAAAGAGTGATCAATGGCACTCGCCAGAGAGAGAGCCTCGGCGGGAGACAAGTGGCGTGGCGTCGGCCCCATGCGGATCGAGATGGCGGTTTCCGGAGGGAACTTCCAGTTGCTGTGTTCGTGAATGGAGAAGAGGCAGATGATGTCAACCAAGGCAGCTTAGGAGACTGTTGGTTTGTATCCGCGTTAGCAACTGTGGCCGAGAAAAAGGGATTTGTCCCCAGGATGTTTTTCGATGGCGAAGAGTCGAAAACAGGCATGTATGCGGTCAACATCACACAACGTGGTATCAGGCGCACGGTTGTAATTGACGATTACATCCCATGCAGGCCATATGGAGGTCCCGTTTTCATAACCTCTAAGTGCCAAGCTGAGCTATGGTCAACATTAGTCGAGAAGGCCTATGCAAAGCTTCGCGGAGGATATATGAATCTTAAAGGTGGAATAGCACATCATGCATTGAGAGATATAACTGGCTATCCCGCTGCGATTGTTCCCGTAAGATCTGATAGAAGCCCCAGAAAATCAGTCCTATGGAATCAGCTTCTTCGACTAACAAAACTAGGACTGCCCATGTGTTCGGGCACGTATGGGTCCAAATATGAGTGGAAAGACAATGGTGCTATCAACTCTGTCTATGGAGCGGAGCAAGCTATTGGAATCTACCCTGGGCATGCATACAGCTTTCTGGGCGCGAAAGAAGGAACAGTTAATGGCCGACTCGTGAAGCTAGTTAATCTCCGAAACCCGCATGGCAGTTTTGAGTATCGATTAGCATGGGGTGAAGGTTCGCCTAGCTGGACTGCTGAGGCAAAGCGAGTCTTCCAGCCTAAATTTGGTGGTGATGATGGAGAGTTTTGGATGGAATACAGCATGTGGACAAAGCTGTACCAGACTGTAAGTTTCGCCATGACAAGCTCGCTAAATGGGAAACCATGGGCGGCGCAGCAAAGATGGGAAATGCAGACGAGTAAGTACACCTTTTGGAACTCCGCAACAATTGAGCTCAAGTCGAGCTGCGAGGTTGTTGCTATGATGACACAAGCCACTACCAAAAATCCTCTCAATCCCAAAAAAGCACTTCTGAATGTTTTGATCACCAATGCTCAAACTGGCCAAACCGTCGGTGGGAACACAGAATTCATGTTGTCACGCCAGCAAAATCAATGTATTGTAGCTACCCACGAGAATGAACTTCCGCCTGGAAAGTACAACGTGATTGCGCATGGAATTGCTTACCCCACGTCAGCAACTTTGAAGGGTTTAGGCCCAGGACTGGACGGCGAGTATAAAATGCCTGAAGATGCGTTCAATCGATTGGAGAGGGTGGCGAGCCCTGGCAATTTTCCAAACATCGGTTGCAATGATTTTGGCTCCTGGAAACTGGTCGGAGCCGACAGATACACTAAAGCTACAGCTTCTGAGAGATTCTCAGGATCGCCAGCCACAGTCGGTTGGACTGGGGTTAGAGGTAAGGTTCCGTTGACTTGGACCACACCTCCAGCACGTGTCCGAAAGATAGGCATTGTCATTCTGGCAACCGATCCTGATGCGATCATAACCCGATCAAACCATCTCTCTAAAAATCAGATCCATCAGATTTTCAATAAGGCCATCAGGCAGAACATCGCAGTAGATCCTGCATGGAAATTGGCGTCCACTCATGGACAATGGGGTTAAAAGGCAGTGGCAAAACTTGGCATCATCACCAATCTAGCAATGGCAGCACACCGCGCGAAAATGCATGTGAACATCATGATTTTTTCCAACAAAACAATTGCATCATGTTCACCTGGCTGATGGCACTTTCATTTGCTGTTGCTGACAAGCACATCCTTCTTCAACTACTACCAATGTGACAAGAGAGGCGCGCAGCTGTGGCTTTCCAGACACAACTCCGTCAAACCTGTGATGAGTGGCATGACCTCTCAATTGAGAGCAATTTTTTTGCGTTTTTGTGCTTTGATTTCACAATGACATGAAGCTGGTGTGCGCACACCCTCATGATGTTGCAAAACTTTTGGCACAGCAAGTGCAACTGCGCTAGCTGTTTCGGAAGTGACAAGCTATTTCCGCAGGCGCAGGCGTTGAAAAGTGAAGTTTTGAAGCTGAATGAATTCGAAAAAAATTGAACTTGAACTTCAAACAGGCTCCAGTGTGCTGCGAATGTCCAGTTGCAACGATTGAGCGCACCAGGCCGCGCGCGTAAGCATGTTTTGTGCAAACCCCAGTCGTCACAGGGTTTGACGGAGTTGTGGAAGCGTGCAATGCGCCATGAGCTAGTGAGTGAGAGCACAGCAGACGTGCGACAAGGGCGATGAAGCCACTGATGCATCACACTTTTGAAGTGCAATGACAACGATCGACGTGCTTTTTCGAGTTGCTGCTGCGTTTCTTCTTGGTGTTGGCGTAGCTTGCTACCCAGCTTGGTTTCACCGCATGCTAGCATGCTAACGTGCAACATGCTGATGACAAGCTAGCAAGCACAGTAGCAGATGTGGCAACGGATGTAACGACTGCGACATGCTCCAGCGTCGTCAATGAATGCATTTTGCGACATTGAACAGCCCACCGCCACCATCCACCACTTCTTCCAACAATCATGCACATGGAACACGACGTGAACTTGGCGCATGCATGCATGGACGCACACATGACATGCAGCAGATGCGATGTCGATCATGTGCACATGTAGGCTGTCTGCTGTGTGTGGACATGTACACAGTCAATGGTAGTATCTATAGGTTTAATTGTAGAAGAATAACGGGTGCATCTATGCCCACATTGCACACACAAGTGCTCATAATTTATTTACGTTTTAATGCTGACTACTTTTCGTCATCTAGATCCTCGATTTGATGCGAAATGGGACCGATTTCAACTTCTGTGAATCCCCCCCCTGTGGTACCCGAGGGCATGTTCGCATCGAGCACTTCATCATCGAAGTCAGCATCGTCGTCGTTGTACACTGGCCGAAAGCCCTCTCGCCCCTGCGATTGCGTGAGAGAGAAGCATGTCATTACACGCACACACACACACACACACACACACACACACAAACACACACACACACACAAACACACACAGTTAGATCCTTTTACAATAAATAATATACATAATATTATATTCGTATTTCTGTATCCGCATTCAAGTTTGCATATATTTCTCCAAGCTAAGACAAACGCCACATACAAGCTGTGAAACAACAGGTCAACCTGCATCTTCGTTATAGTCTTCTTGCCACATGTCCACACGCGCTCCAGCACCACCGCTGTGTGCACGTACATTTGCATGAGAGGGGGGGGGGGGAATTCAGAAGGAAGATATGCATCTAGCTCGCACATCCACGCTACCTTAATTCTACAGTACGGTTATTGTCAGCATTTTGCTACTACACTATCACCACTACTACCACCTACTACTTACAACTACTACTAATACTAATACGCACATGCGGCAATGATGCCAAAGATGATGAGCCCGACTTTCCACCAGCCCCACGTCGACGATTCAGGATCGCTCTCCTACTCAATTTTGATGAAAAAGATGTTGCGTCTTAGGGATGCAGAAGGGGGGAGGAAAGCTGGCTATCATCGGTAGTCAATGCAAATCTTCTTTGCTGCTTCTTTTTTCCGAGTCAATGATCTCACCCCCCCCCCCCCCCACATATTATGCACTGATATCCAAGAGCATTGTCCCTACCGTTCCACGGCAGTTGCTCTCCGCAGTAAAACCGGCCTTTGATTTATATTTTAGAAACACATAAATGCACATTACAATATACCTCTAATGATATAGTTTGCAGGTTATATACGTTTGAATACTAATATATATATATATATATATATATATATATATATATATATAGGGTGTCTATTCGCTATACAGCTTCTCTCCCCCCCCCCCTCTCTCTCTCTCTCTCTCTCATTCTCTTTCCCTTCCTCTAGGTATTTGTACTCCTCTTCCTCTTTCCACCTTACAAGAGCACTGAAAGCCTTCGGTGGAGTTTATGCAATTTCCTGGAAAGACACATCGTGTTGTTAACGACGGGAGAATGAATACACACCATGTGCTACTCGTTTGGACGCATGATAGTATTTAGCTTTTGCCACGCCATCATCGCTTTACATTAATATATCACCGTTTCCATTGCATATTCTGTTCTTTGAGTAGCACCCAGGCTGTCCATCATTCGTTTCAGGGTCGAATTGTGAAATGCGTTTGGTTTGCGTGTGTGATCGGGAGGAGGAGGTGGGAGGCAGTGGGAAATCCGCACAAAGAATGCATGTGTGAG
Organism: Bigelowiella natans CCMP2755; assembly: GCA_000320545.1. Lineage (NCBI taxonomy): Eukaryota > Cercozoa > Chlorarachniophyceae > Bigelowiella > Bigelowiella natans. The sequence goes on along the minus strand of ADNK01000583.1, from coordinate 73,147 downwards.
TTCTTTCGTGAGTGTGCTACCTTATCAGCTGGGCAATCGTAGCAAGGCCTCTGTGAGATGTAGAAACTCAACTGTCAGCCTTTGGTGAAGGACAATAATGGCTCGAAAATGGCAGCAGAGGGACCCCCCCTCCCCCCACCTCCCTCTCTCTATTTCTCTCTCTCTCTCTCTCTCTCTCTCTCTCTCTGTGTGTGTGTGTGTGTGTGTGTGTACAGTATGCGCTGCTACTCACATAGTCTTTTTCACAATGTCCGCCATGGAAACCTGGATCGCACTTGCATCTGACAGTGACGTTAAGAAGGGTGATGATGATGATGATGATGATGATGATGATGGTGGAGAGAAGGAGGGAGGAATGGAGGAAATTCTAAACCGCTACAAAAAGTAACATATTCATTTTCTTGGCCAAAGCTGAAGTTTATTTACTTTGTGTAGCTGCAAGTTTGACCGGCGATAACCGAGGTGTCTTTGTACGTTTTACAAGTTCCATGGCCCCCACACTAAATGCACACGTGTATATCGACTATGAATGGACCAGATACACGCATACATATTTCATACACATACGTACGCAATAATACAAATATATATGTAAACGTAAGAGTGTGTGTGTGTGTGTGTGTGTGTGTGTGTGTGTGCGTGTGAGAGTGTGCGTGCTTTCTATTCACACGCATCATTATTCCTCTACTCATTTTGGCCCGTTAATGGGTGATGAAATTATATTAAAGGGTGCGCTTTTAGCAAGCGACTTCCTATAGATTATGTTTTCTGTCCTTACATCTGCATTGCTAGTGGTCATATCGCACGCTGGGAATATCGGTACAGTACAGTTTTCTGAATGAATATACACCAGAATAATTTACACAAACCTTGCATTTCAGACTACATAAAAAGCTCGCATCTAGTTCCAGCAAATCGTGTGATGTTCACAGGATGAAAATGTGCCCCTCTTCTGGTCAACGTATACCACCAGCTCCCATGAATTACAAAGGAAACATGGAAACCATCTCATATATGAAAGATCGAACCCACCCCCGCGCATTCCGCATCCGCAAATACAGACATAGTTCCCAACCTAATATGATGATGAAGGAAAATGTGTAAGCAAATAAGTAGCGACTACACGATAGTAGGAGGTGTTGAGTAAAATGTAAGAGATAATTTCATATCATGCTATTTTCGCCGCTCGAGAACATCTTACACCACCCAAAAACCGCGAACTACATACATCTTAGCATCTTCTTCCGTTGTGTTGGACTTCGTGTGCTGCTGTGAAACGACGAACACACCTGTTCGTGAAATTGACACCTCCCATGTGGTGGGTTACACAGGCTTGGCTGCGCTTTGCACGTATCGTTCTTGTAAATTTTAGTATCATCTCCAAGAGCGAACCTACAAGTGGTGGTGGTGCTAATTTTCAATGGTGGAGTTGTTTTTTATCGATCTGCGGGGTCCCAGTAAAACCCCCAACAATGAGAACCACCGAAATCGTAACCCATTTCCTCTCGCTCCCCACCGCCTCGAACCCAACGGAAGCAAACGACGACCTCCGGATGACGAGGAGGCATAAGAAGGGAAGGGATCGCATGACGAGCTCTGTCGAAGCAGAAGTTCCTTATATGTCCTTACGACAACAAATATGAGCCACATATAAACAAAATCGACCTGCATTCCGCTCGGAACCCCCTTGTCCACGTGTTGCCATTGAAATAACCGAAAAAAATACAAGGTTTTCCGAAGTTCGAAACTGCGATGTGCTGCACGCGTGCAGTACACACGCACCTCGATAAAATGGGGGCGAAAACCTTTCTGCGACAACTGTAAGTAAGTCGATATTTGTCGGTGAGTCGCAGGCCTAGAGGGGCTCCATCCGATCCGAATCCATGAGGCGGCGTGGAAGAGCAGTACCATAGATCTAACCTAACACCATATTAACACCACAAGCCTTCACGTAGCCCCCTCCTTAACATGTTGATTGCTGTTGGTTGTATGGGCACATGTTGTCACGGGTACATGTATACATTCATGTTCTTCATTCGAAGACAAAATATCGCTGCATCTGCAATTCGGAATTCTCATGTGCCTGTCCCGTTTTTCTATGCAAATCAGCGAAGGGCAAACAGGCTGGAAAGAAAGGCAGGGCGTGCCCTCGCGCGGGGTAACGTGCAGAGGGTAAGTTATAATCTTGTGTATAAACCCTATCCTTCTTCCTTCCTCAATCGTTCATTTCTCATCTTCTTAGGCGGCTCGGCTGCACATGCAAGCAAATCGAGTTGCGCATCGGCGCAGTGGTGTAGTGGTACGTCCTGCTGTAGTACGCCCTGCTGTGGTGCGCCCAACGGTCCGAGTTGCACGAGCTGTAGTACGAGCTGTCCTTGGGCGCCCAGCCGTGCGTCCCCTGGGACGCCGCGCAGTAGTTGTCCACCGCCCTGTTGGCCGCCCGGTACCACTAACAGAGTGTTCACGCGCCATCATACCATCTTTTCTCCCTCCTTTCCGCATCGTCACTTCCTCCGTCGCGACCAGCACCACCCCCACCTTAATCAACATAATAATAATAATCATCATCATCATCACTACACCGTCTGTGACAGTTGGAGAGTCAATAACGTAATCATAAAGTTTTCCCGATTAATCGTTCGCGTGTAGAGCATTCTCTTTTAACAAGGGAACTCCAATAAAGAGTCATCAGTGGTAACTCTCTTGCTCCTTCAGGTTGTGATTAGGCCCAGAGCTCGGGTTGTGAGGCCACTTGTGCGTCGTCGAGGTGGTGCTGTCGCGGCGGGCGTTGCTCTTGGGGCAGCAATAGCACAACCACGAGCCAAAAGCAAGCCCAACGTAGCAGCATCTCCTGCTAACACAAAAACCGTCGTCAATGTGAAAACGGGTGCGTTATGAGTGCGGACTACATGCCAAAAGATGATAGCATACCATTGATACGTTGCAATCACATGTCACTGAAAGCATAAATTTATCAAAAATTCTAGATTTTAAGGGGAAAAGTAGCACCCCTTCTGCTCCCACCTACGCTGCTCCACCGCCTCCTTCTAAGAAGCCATCGCCAACGCTGATGAGGGCAGTCGTTCCGCAAGGTGTAACGGCTGGGCATAGCTTCCAGGTCCAGGCTAATGGACAAATTGTATCTCTCGTGGTTCCAAAGGTCAGCCAGTTTTATGTATGTGACATATGGGATAGGGAGGGGAATTATAAAATTTGAAGGACTAAAAGGAAAATGGGCGAGAATGAGAAACTCGTAACACGTTTGCTTTCACATGATCAAAATCGATGCTGTAAAACAAGGGTATGGGTCCCGGTTCCGAAATCCAGTTCCAGCCCCCTCCTCCAGTTGAAATACAAACCGTGCAGGCGCAAGTCGTGCAGCCCACACCGAATTCTTCCGCTCAATATCAAATTGTTGCGCCTCAGTCGGTTGAGATCGTTCAACCCAAGGTGGTGGAAAACCAGAAACCTACGATTTCTACAGTCCCACCGCAGAACATAGAGAAACAAATGCAGAACCTTGATTTGGAGACCAAGACTACCCCTTCTCCCACTCCAACCGCTCCACCACCCCCTTCTTCTTTCACGGAGAATCCCCAGCTGTACGATGTCCAGATACCTGAGTGCGTGGGTGCAGGCCAGTCCTTCGCAGTAGAAATAAATGGGCAGCAGTTTGAGGTTGAAGCTCCGGAAGGAACCAAAGCTGGCGATGTCATCCATATTGAGATTTGATTTGTCAAGATTGCATGGCCTGTTCACACTAACTATGTAGCCATGACATGTTTTCAATCCCAGTGTGTCGTGCAATTCTAGAATGGCGTTGCGCGCAACGCAATGACCGTGTCAAGGTCTAGAGTTGTTGGTACGTCACCTGGTCATCGCAGCCGCGCCATCGATGTCTGGACATTGTGAGCATGGCACCACTTTCAGACTGCTAGACTGGTCATGCGTTGCAGATCACAATTGATGTGAATGATTGAGTGCAGACGCGCCAGCGCAGGCACTTTGCATTGCGATGCACGCAATGTTTGTGGTGCGTGCAATCGATGAACAGCACACCTCAGCGAGCAGCTGCGAACGCGTTCTGTTTCACCGTCATTGTTGCGTTGCCAGTGCCAGAGTGGTTGCCATGAAACTGCATGCTTGTTTGTTCAAACGACACGGCTGTCGGCAATGGGCGCAACGGATGCAGTGCGTGGGTGTGTGGTGCATTGTGCATTGGTGCACAACAGACCGTTGCGCACAGATGCGCAGAGTCGACCCAACACACCAAACAATGCAAGCGTGATGTCCACAGTGCGTGTTTTGCACGTTTGGACGTCCTTCAAAGCGATCCGTGCGTGCATCGATGCCCTCCAACTTGCAGACTTGACACGAGTTCCCATGCGTGACGCGCGCAGTTGTCATGCTTCGGCTGCTCTGCTTCGCGTGAGAGTGCATGAACACAATGGTGAGCGCAAGCGAACGAACGAGTGAGTGTGTGGAGGTGCACGTGAGTTGACTCCACGATGGAGTGGACGAACGAAGCACTTTCACTGGTTCAGAGCCTGATCTGAAAGGATCATGAGACGTTCCAACTCATCCACGTCCTCCCCAATCAGCTTGAATGGATGAATGAGTGAAGCACTTTCAAAGGTTGAATCGAAATCATGCTTGCAACCAAACCAATTTCCAGGTCAAATTGGGTGTGCGAAAAATTGATTTTAATGAAAAGAAAAGTGTTTGGCAGTCATCTACATGTGCTACCTGCACATCAAATCGCCACTAAAATGAAGGGGTTGGAACGAAGGGCGGCAAGGAGCGTTGACGCTTGCTGAAATGAACAAATTATTCGTACGATTTTATCTTGATTTTGGTGCTGCGACAATAAAAAACCAATCAATTCTTGCAAAACTCCTATTGGACTAGAACACGAGAACCAAAAATATCTTCGGGGCTCTCGCACAGAATCAAAAAACTCATCAAAGCTTCCGTAAGGTAGTGGAATCGTTGTCCCCCTTTGGTGAAATAGAGCTACCTCATGAAGTTTCATTGGCATCTGTGCAGATGAGTGAAGTTAAAAGTGATGTCCGGGACAAAGATCAGGCCTTAGAAGTAGCACAACATCCAACGCACGTTGCAATTTTAACTTACATCCGTCACAATAACAGCGACTAAACAATGCTCCACCTAAACCAGCAGATATCGGGAGTGTAAGAATTTCTCTAAATCACAATCAGAACACCACTAATGATCCTTACATTTAGGAGGAAGATAGAGGGCGCTTGATATGGTAAAATTACCAGCATGAAGTTCAATTTTCTGATCGTATGTAGATTTAGAAATCCTCCGATCTTTTTGATATAATTCAGGGACAATTGGGCACTGAAAGAAGCTGGAATCCAAATTCTCAGTAAAGTTGTTTTTCGTTGAAAACATGCCACGTTCGCTTACACTTGTACTCACAGCACTTGCAGAATTTGAAGAATTAAAGACTAATATGGGGTATATTTGTGAAAGAAATTGTTCACCAAATATGACAACAGCATTGCATTTTTTACTCTCTTCATTTCTCTCCTCTCTTTTTCTCCGCTCTCTTTCTCCTCTGGTCCTATCTTTCTCTCTCTCTCTCTCTCTCTCTCTCTCTCTCTACACACACACACACACACACACACACTCACACACAAACACAAACACAAACACATTCACACAAATTGAGAGAGACCCTTATCATATAATTTGTGCACATACGCTACATATTTATGCAGAACTTCAATTAGTGATTGTTTCAGACCTTTGGACGCAATTAACATAGACTATCAGGCTAATGAGCATATATTTGATTTCTTCGTTGGCTTATCCAATGAATGTATGCAATTTAAAATTTATTTCTATTTGTTTCTAAATGATTAACACTTGCAAATATTAGTGGAAGAACTTGGGACTTCGCCAATCAAACTGGTCCATGATCAATAATTACGTAAAGAAACGTTTAAGTATAATTTATATATGAAATTTGGACGATTAGATGCACAAACTTACCACTGAATTTCAAGGACTATCTTCTCGATCTGGAGGGGTAGTTCGAATGCTTGAACAAACGTTTCCTGTTCCAAGCACCTCATTTTGCTACCCTTACTGGGAGGATGTGTTAGAAACCCCCTTCAGAGACTTGCTTGGGAACCTAGAGATCTTGAAACCATTTGGTTTGCAAAATTCTAAGAATCAATGTGTCGTTATCTCTAATACTGAGATTGTGGCAATCAGAATCAATGGAGGCTCCTGCTGCAGCTTTGCAAGTATGATTACTACTCGAAAATGTAAAGTCTTATCTCACAAAAACAAATTTATCAGTTAGGTTCAGCCTTCGAAGCTGCAACAGATAAGGTTGGAGGAGCAGTGCTGAGCGTAATTCAAGGCATATCGTCGGTTTTCTTTCTCACAAAACCTATCATGGTAACAAACCTTTATCTGAATTTATGATTACCAACTTATTTCTTTTCAAATTTAGACCATGATCGAGTGGTATAGAGAAGCAGATGATCACATCCAAAAAGTATGAATCCACAAGATCCTATTTCTCTTTTTTAATTTGCTTTGATGAAAAATAGTCACAAGATTTAGTGGCCGATACGATGGCATTGGCTAATAAAATCTGGACTATACTACTCTCCAGAGTAGCTGAAAGGTTGCTCAGATAATTTACCTGGTGAAATCTACCTCATCACAGAGTACTTTTATGACTTAGCGCCAGAGCACTTGAAGCAAATACTCTTACTTACAATAATGAAGGTTAATACAAATTTTAAATCATGCAGAAAATCAGAAAATAACCCAAAAAATTTTTACCCGTCTTTTTTTGAAAAGGGATGTTCGATAGTCTGAAAAATGAAGTTCGCGCAGTGCTCACGATGTTGATTGCGTTTCACACAAAATCATTGGTTATCCCATCCGAATTCTATGGAATGTAGGCATGTTGAATATTGACTAAAACTGATTAATAGGGAGAGTATAGTAAAGAGGCCAAGAACAAGAAAACCTTTATGAGAATTCGCATTCGAGCTTCAACATTGCATCGCGCACTTGACAAGGTTTGCTGCGCTGTGTGGAATCAAAATACACCTAATTATTTTAAAATTATAACCACTTAGGCAATAATACAGAAAGAAGGCAAGAAAAAATCTAAGAAGATTCTCAAAACTGAAGCTCATATCCAGGTCGCATAATAAAGAAACGAGTTTATATCTTCCTATGTTTCTTCCAATAAAGCATGCATATTGATGACGACTGTAGAGTGTGCTGAGTTATGTCTATTTTCATTTAAAAGTGTTTGAAGGAACTAATCGATGAGAGACAAAAGGAAGCTATCCAAGTTCTACAGTAATTTTTATTTATGCATGATGAACCATTTTATCGTCATCGGCTTTATGAGGTATTCATGTTTTAGATATCGCTTGAAGAGGGTCATCCAGAAATATAGAAAGTAATACTTTTAGCATTTAGAAAGGAAATAACGGCTCAGGATAACAATGCATCAGAATAAGCTGGAGGAGTTGTTCATATTCATATTCAATTTCTTTTTGCAGACTATCTGAAAAACTGGCGAAGATGCAAGAAAAAGAGAATATCTCGACATATGCTAAATTGAAAGTAGTATCAAAAACAACGACCATCATCTATTAGTAGCACAACAAAATTAAACATTAGGAGAACATGGGACAGCTCTGGATTCTTTACAGAAAGCTAATGTATTTTATTTACGGTTATAGTTTACCTCCCAGTCTAACAATAAAAGTATATCTAATTTCTAGGGCGGAGTTGGATCAAGCTAAGGATAACAAAAATGTAGCATTCTGGATAAAGGTTTTACCAGGTTGTATAACAGTAGGAGCATCGTAAAGACATACCTTTTTCTCAAGGTATTTCCGAAGACACGGGCCGATCCTCTGAAGCTAGACTGTTTATTGGTGGAAGAATTTTTTCCAGGTATATTATTGCTTTAAGGTTTATATTCAATATTCAACTCTTGGAAATTTACAGAATCGGGACAAAACAAAACAATAAATAAATTGATCTTGAGCTTCAGCTATGCCGACATTCTTGACGCCGACTCAGACTTCATTGCAAGAGATCCACTTAAAGTAAGATATAAAATGTATAATCTACTTGGAGCGTCCATTTTATTTCTTTTCATTTACGATTAGGAATACATATTCGAACTGAGGGAAAGCATTAAATCATCTTCTGGAGTATGAGTCTCACTACACATTGAAGTACATTCAAATTGAAAAAACGAAACTATCACAGGTCAAAGGAGAAAACAACGAATCTGGCACTACTAAGAGTGAGAAATTAGGAAACGAAATCAACATTTACCACGAATGAAAATCAGGATTCCATGATGGATATCCTTGACTTAAGAATCATTGTTGTTTTGATGTGTAGATTTGATCACCAAATGCCGGCGCTTCGTACGAACGTCCTCTTTCATCTTATCACTCAAAAATTACTTTACATAAAGCTCTGATTTTTCTTGGAATAGGCAATTTAGCAAACTTCGAACTGGCCTCTCTTCCTTTAGTCAGACTCATACATTCACGGTGACATATTCTTTATTTTGAAATTATAATTATTTTTTTTAGGACAGGGAGCGAAAAATCTCTACCTGGCTAGAGACCACGAAAGACTCCTCACAAAGTACTGAATTAATTGAAGTCATTCGAATTATAATGTTTATGCGAATGTAAAATCAGTGTCAAAAGAAGACTCAACGACTCCCTCTCAACCACGCATTTCAAAACGACTCTAATGGTCAAAAGTGATTTAGTTATTGGAACCATTTCGAAGATTTCAGTATTTGTAGGTATTGGAGGCAATTGAGTCGAACAAGCACATTCTCGACAGCATGTACAAGGTGTCTATTGCTTCTACGAATGCTGATTAAATTATTAAACAATCTTCTTTCCATGTTGCAGACATATCAATGTCACAAAAAAATCCGAAATCCGCAGTTGCGAGGTATTTGGCAAATTCAATTTTCAAATCAGGTATGAAGAAGGTGTTAATATGCTTCGTATTCTAAATTTGAGCGTCTATTAGAAATCGGTATCAATCCAAAGTTTGGGCAACGCCCTAGTTGAATGGAAGCTGAATCTCGAAAAGGATAGTGTGGTAGTTAAAATTAAAAATCCAGAAGAACTTTAATGCGAAATATCGAGTCTAATGTCTAATGTGACAGGAAAATAAAGGATTGATGGACACGAAGCATGGTCGTAATGCTACAGACAGAGAAGCTCCTGATGTACTTATTTCAATATCAGAAGATGTCATAGCCTGATCTTTCTGGGCTGTGTGAACAGAGTGATCGGCGACGGAATGATCTGTCGGAGAGGAGTCATTTGAAAGGAAGATATGTCAAGATTTTGGTTGGCAAATTTCTAAGCGTCATTGTTTTTCTGACAAACATAACCAATAATATATTTTTAATACTTTGGGATTTGATATTAATCTACAGTACTACTTGGACTCTTGTAACGATGTAGACTCTGTGACTACAGATGGCTTGGTGAGAATCTTGCTTTCAAATTTGATGTAACTACATGAAGAAATTATTGCAATTTTTTTAGTTTCATTTTGACGAAGCGAACCACTGGTTCAGGCAAGGTACATGATTTAGAGATTGAGAAATATGGATCATGAAGGGTTTGGTCATTTTTTTACCACTAGATGTTGATCTTCTCGAGAAACTTAAACAGTATGAAACTGAAGCCACCGTCTGGGAAAAAAACCAGAAAGAAGACGTAGAAAAGTAACGTATTAAGTAATTATGTTTGTGCATACATAATCGACTGCGGCATATCTTGACCTTTAGGGAACTAAAGGAAGTTAAACGAATCGTCGATAATATGAAACGAGAAAAAAATAGGTGAAAAATTACAACTTTCATCATACTCTTTTCCTTGAAACTACCTAATCTTGAAGGACTCAAGGAGCTCAGAAAGCTATTCTAGAAGGATTAATTTTCAAACTAAGTGTCGACAAGAAAATGCTTAAGGATCGATTGGAAAAGGTAATGTCGAGACTTGCACAACGAATTTGTGGTGAGGTCTAATTGATCCATTTGGTTGTATTTCAAAGATAAACAGAGAGAGCTTGGCACGTACCATCGAAGCTACTCTGTATTTATGCTATTATCAGCATAAAATTGTTATAATATAAACATTGTTATATGACTTCAGTGAAGAGAAAGAAAATCCACAGCCACAGTCGAGCGTACAAGCTTATGATGTCAGTTTGTCTTGTAAGAATCAACGAACAGCAACACAATAATGATAATATTTTTTCACCTGGAGGCGGCGATGACGTTATTCTGGAAAGTGGAGCTCATTGAAGAAAAGCGAAAGATTCGGGAAGAGGCGGGTAAATCAAGTGTGGAATAATTCTATTCGCTTCTTAATTTATTGACTATGCGTCTTAGAAAAAAGTAAAAGTCCCCTCCTAACAAGAGAATTATTTGGAACAAATAAGAAGTTCTGTGAGGTTGGATGTATGTTACTTAGCAGGAAAAGAACATTAATATTCATGACGATTGTTATTAGGCCTACCAAAAAATTATCTCTGATATTGATTGGACAAGGGCCGAGGTTCGTGTTGACCAGTCGTTGCAAGTTGAAGTTGTTTGAATGCACGTTTTTTTTCAGGAAAAACTTCGAGATGCCATTTTTGAATTCGATGAAGTGGATCCTCGCGCAATGTAAGTTCGATGCGGTGTATCTTGTAAATCTTATGTATTCAACAAGAAAAACAATACAGACTTCAATACGGTGCGAATATGTGGGACCGAATGGAATTCTTTCTTTATGCCGATAAGAGCGGATTCAAATCGGGATCTGGTTCGAGAGGTGCTGCAAGTGTGAACCTGAGGGTTGAGTCCAAGGCAAGAGGCTTAGAACTTAAGTTAGAAGAGGTTACTCACCCGAAGTGATATTTTCCCCAAACATGCACCACACAACCACGTTTTTAGTATAGAGTTGGTTTGATTACAACAATGACAGACGAATGTATTTCTCAGTCCAAGAATACTTTGTATTGGGCAAATCAAATTGCATTTGCTTATAGTCAATTCCCTAAAGTAAAATCGTTAGTCAAAAGGTTCGACGCAATTATGCTCTATTTTCTACCCTACCTAATCGTAACTTGTTTCAATAAGGTTGGATATCGTATATGAACGGTTCAAAATAGCAAAGTTTTTGTACGACACAAAGGTGACTAATTGCCGATACGATCCATGTACCCAATTATGAGCGTATGGGTGCGCGAGTTTGTGCGGTCTATTTGTCCGTATGGTAATGTGGATTGTGTGGGGAGGTCCCAAACAATCTGTACAAAGTTCCTGTCGATGAAGATTGCGTTGTATTTGGGGCTGATTTACTATGTTAACCATTTTGGTGCTCATTAGATCATTTTCCAGGCGACCGCGTCCAATTCAGAAGCTTTACCTAAGTGCCTCTTTCCTAGGTGTATCGAACATGTAGACCGTAACTTCTTCCTTATGTCTTAGGTATAAGGGTCATGGTTCCTATTCTCCTATTTCTCCTCGATTTCTGCTACGTGAGGGAAAAACAGGAAAGGTCCGGAAAGAGAAAACATTAATATTTATAGGGGAATCAAGAGTCATGTCGAGAACAATCATTAAAATGTTTCTCATACGTAGGCTGACTCGTGGAAGAAAATAAAAGAAGCGCTTAAAGAATCTTTGTGAGCCAATTAATCTCAGCTCGATTTTAATGAGACTAATTCTACCCATTCTAGCCCGGAGAAAGTTAAGGAAGATGGCGACCTCTTCTTCGAAACACAATGGCAAAAATATGTATGATTCATTCAAGATAATGGGGACTTGGAAATATTGTAAATTTTCTTCAAAGGTGTTTCCGGCCATCCTCAATAGTCAGAGCATTTTCAAGAATAAAAGAGTAATAGTTAAAATCTCATAGAGATTTTAGCTTTAGTTTTTGTTCAAATCATTTCACTTCGTTAAATTTCATCAGGACATGATTCGGATAGAGAAAAAATGTGGCGATAAGGGTGCCCATGACCGGAAGAGCGCCATCACGCAATTGATTGAATCAGACCCTAACGTGAACTTGCTACTACAGGTCAGAATAAGCACTATAATAGCATTCGTTTTCGATTACAAATCAACAATCTATTAGCAAGCGGCATTTCTTCACAAGGCCGAGTCTATTGCAATAGAGCAACAAATTAGGCTGGAACAGTATCAAGGTGCAGGTTTTCCTACGTTCATATTGTGAATAAAGTATGAATGTAAGTGTATCGCTAATATTCAGGTGTGCTGCCTTCAGCGCCTCCTTTAGATGAAGATGGCAACCAAGAGCTTGATACTACACAGCCTGATGGTAATAATGCCGCATTTCGGTGCTTGCATCCAAAATAAAATTGCGCAATCTACTTTTTGGGCTTATACAGAAAAGAATGGGCAAGGACTAAAAGAAAACATCAAGGATTCAAAATGGTTCATACAACAAGATTATAGTATTAATATCTTACAGGATGCATTTGTTTCGTAGGAGATTCATAATCGAGCATCTTGGTTAACTTATCATCTAAAGATCTAAAGATTTGCAATTATACTGATATTTTCGTATTATATTCTCTGCAAAAGCCTTCTCATTGAATTTCAATTCCTTTAAGGCATGCTTTATGCCGACGGGTTTAATCCAACACTCGCTCAAAGATATTTTGGTGTGTCACTTGTAGGATAGATAAAGTTCGTGTCCGTGTCGCTCACTAATTACGTTGAATGTTAGAACTCGGTGACAAGTTGGGCTCGAATATTCTTAGATATAACTGGGCGACGGAGATGTTGAGGGTTTGGAATATTTGTTTCTAATTTCTAATTAACAGGAAATAGAAAACATGATGATTCTGGTTGTTTTAAGGTTGCCAGAGTGAATGGTTTGGATCCAGAAGCGAGCATCCGCAAAAAAATGGCAGGAATCCTGCAGAAAGGTCCTTCATGAAGGAATGTCCTCCACAAACGTGTTTTTTTTAAGGTATTATTTATCGCAGCTGCGGACAATGGCCACCGTCACTCAGCTTGGAGATTGGGTAATTTTTATTCGAAAATCCTGCTTATGCTCTATTTCTGAAAATTAAGTTCGTAGCTTCTTATTATCTGTGTGGAAGGGCTGGAATCACACTCAATTATGTAATTTCTTTTCGTTTTGTGACATGGACAACACCTGACAGTTTCTAATGTGTATCCATAGAGCCTCGGAATGAAATATCTAAAAAAATCTCATCTTTCTCAGTAATGTTACACTTGTTATGCCGCAGTTCCCGTTGATGTGAGTTGTATTTTCGAATAGTCTCGCAAGTTCCGTTGAGAAATTGTACCAAGGTACAGCGCAGTTTCAGAAGGCAAACGATGATCTCTTCAAGAAGTATGATTTTGGTTTTCGATTGATATTACCAATACTAAGTGCAAGTTCTATGTAGAGTATATGAACAAGTTCGCGGATAGAAATATCTCACAATCGACGGTACCTTTTTTCTACTTCTTAATTCATAATGTACTCATCCAGTGTTTCAATCCTCGATCTATTTTAGATGAAAAGCAACTGGGAAACACGGTTTTCGAATATGCTTTGTCAATTCTGTTTGGGTTAGATGATATTTGACTGAGAGTTGTCATCCGACGAACCGCATTTCAGGGTAGAACAACATTGGTAATGTACAAGTCGCGTATGGAGTTAAAAACGAGAGGAACGCAGATCCTTGAGATAGCATCACCTCAAAACAAACAACAAACGGTAGACTGTGTTCGTATTTCAGCCATTGTTCGTCTATTCCTATGGTGAGGACGTCATTTTGTCCTGTTGATATTCCAACCGACTGTGCTCCCTAGGAGAAAAAAACAAGCATGTACAAGCCACAACTGCCTGAATCCAACAGGAAAGAGTCAGGATGTGGAGCCCATGGGTCAACACTGGGATCTTCAATGGCAAAGGGTGCTTTTGTCTCTAGAAAGATTGTGTTACAGCGGTTATATGTGCACTATGGATGTGTTAGACCGTAAAAATGAACGAAATGACAAGGGTCGCGATACAAACAACGAAGGAGAAAAACAGAAAATAATTGAAGGAAATCTCATCGAAGGTGAAAATTCAAACAGTTACACAATGAAATTTCATCACAATGAGGATCTGTTCATGTATCTTATGTGCAAATTGACAGGATTATATTTGGCCAACATCAAGCAAGTAATATACGTTGCACGTATGCATTGGAGATGTTGCAGATTTACTCTTGAATATTCATCAACACGCAATTTTTCAGAGCCTTGTGATGCCTATATCACCACAAGATCCTTTTTTCGTGGAGCCAGAATCCCCCGTGGAGGCCAAATCCGGCAAATACGATAAATTAACACAAGATTTCCTTACAGATGTAAGCAAATACTTCGGGAAATTGGTTCGAACCTTAAGTTTGATCATATTTCAGTACTAGACTTCAATTCTTACTCACAAACCTTAAAAATATGATGCATGTTCTTTTACCCTTCTACACGTTAGAGGGAAATCAAAAATACCAAACCTTACAGTGAGGATTCTAGGAAGGTGCGGATATTATTGATAACAAGTCTTTGAAGTGCAACTTAGTGAGCAGAAGCAGTTCATGACGATTACTTATTCAAACCTCTATTCCAGGAAGCCAAAGAAATTTCCAAGAAAGCATGGAAACGGTTAAGGGAATGGGTAGCGGCTGCAACGGAATGGTCGTACCATTAGCATGCAAATGAAAAAAAAGGAGAAGAATATATATAATATATGCATACTTGAAAATGGAATAATGAAGAGATGACTGAGCAAATTAAGACAGCGTGAACTCAATCATTTGAACTATTCTTAAGGACTAAAAGTTCTTCTAAAATTGATCAATGCGTACTCATCAGCGAAGTTGATCCATTTCAGTTGAAGATCGACTGTTATAAAAAATTAGCTGAAATAAGCGAAGGTATTCTGTCGAGTTGTCTTACACTATTAGCCTCACTTTCATTTTCTTCTAAATTAAGGTGGAACTAAAGGTTTATGCATCTTGAGGATGCTGAGTGTTTCACGGGTTGTACGGAATCGTCGTTTTAGCTTGATCAGATTATCTGATAAATTTGTGTGAATAAAAGGAAATGAGAGTTCCGAGGGAAGCTGTCAACAAATGGATCGAAAAAGGATACTCTTGGATTGAAGGAAGTGAAGACAAGGTTACTCACTTACACATTTGTACAATATCACACATTAACTATAATGAGAAACCTTTTCAACTTGATCAGTATCGAGAGTATTTCGCATACTTTGTCTTCATTATATATTGGAACATGATTTACTTCAAGCTTCAGGTTTTACTTCTAGTTCATATTTGAAGTTTCGTTGACTAACAAGATTTCCACGATTAGAATGCTAACGACGCAAAGGAGAAACTGAGTACTATTCCCACGTACACATCATTTACATGACAAAGGCAGTTGTGTAGTTGTGATACACGCCTTTCTTGGGCACTCACAGGACACGGGATATAGACTAATGAGAGATGTGTGTGTGTGTGTGTGTGTGCACGCGCGCGCGTGAGTGTGTGTGTTTCTGCGTGTGTGTGCATGCAGTGCATGCATGTACGTGTGTGGTTGTGTGTCTCTATGGCAAGTTCGGTTGATTCAAGGCCATACCACCAGGATCACACATCCAGAATTATGAGGGGGAAATCAAATCACAAGGGAGAAAATCTGGAAATGTACGGGAATTATCACAATCTATTCGTAGTCGATGCAATTCATAAGTATTTGTGATGAGATTTGTGCTTATTCCCATTTAAATGTTGGCCTTGCAGAAAGAAGTGATCGAGCGAGCAGAACCTATCTTTCATAAACAGAAAAATAGCACTTACGAAGAATGGCTGAGATATGAATTCCCCCGTCCAAATGCTAATGCCAAATGAGTTGCATATGGGCATTATCGAAGGTTGTGCATCAACTTTGACATGCACAGGAAGGTTACCAAAATGCATTGTTGATTAGGGAAGGTGATGGGAACTGGCTTGTCCATATTTGTGAAGACAATGCCAGAAATAAGAAGTTCAGTCAGAATTGTAGGCATGGTACAAAACTAGCGAATCTCACGGATTCACTACGAAAATCCACGATGTTCTACAAGTAGCAATTTGCAGTTGGAGGCGCCAAGTTCCTACTGCATATACATTTTGTTAGCAGATCTGTGCGTTCTTCGCCAGTCAAATATGCGCAACTATTGAAGCCACACATATCACCCAAATTTCATTTTTAGGACAACAAAATATATGTTTATTGTTCGCCGCTGCATAACGAATGGCACGCGTAGATAGCGAGTCAACATGCTTCCTGGCTCCAATTTTGAAGTAGGTCGATGCTTTAAATTCGTGATGCTGCATGCTACCATGCCATGCTAGGAAATCGCTAGACCGACATGTGGGCAAATAACAATGTCATCGCGAACGCGCATCCCACGCATCTTGTCCCCAAAGACACAAACTAGCAAAACAATTGGCAATGTGCACTGTGCGCGATGTTGAAACGCACGATTCTCTAGGGACATGCCCAGGCATGACTTCAATTCGAATCATGAACCAAATTGAATCATTGTGCTGTCTAGTTGTTGTCACAAAACTTCATGCATGTGCGTGCAACATTACGTTGTCCATTGTGAATGCGTTGCACGGCGACACTTGCATGCTGCGCGTGTCATCATGGCTTCCACAGGCTTGGTCTACATTGTGCGCACTTCCACAGCATCAGATGACCACGTCTTCCACATAATCGGATGTAGATGTGATAATTCAGGCATGTTGACACCAGACTTTGAACCTTTGAGCCGCTAAAAATCAACATTACATACTAGTTATCTTTGCTCTCAGACCCTTCGCCTCCTTCACCTTGTTGTTGATCGGGTTGTCCTGTTGCGGATGCAGTAGAAAGCTGCTCCACACTGCTGGCTATTTGCTTGAGTTGGGAAGTCAGGTCTTCTTTTTGTTTTTTCAAATCTGTAAGAAGCTTGTTGCGGCTTGCCTGGTCAGTCTCTATCTCCTTCTTGTTCTTTTCCAGGCACGTCATCACATCAGAGAGCTTTGCGAGGTGCTCCTAGAAATATTCGGCAGCAGGCACAATTGAATTCCAAGCCATTTCCTTTCGTGTGTTCAAAAAAAGTGTCGAGAAGAGGAGATACCGACCTTATGCTCAAGCTCCCTCACACGATACTTTTTTGACTGCACTTGTTTGTGCATATCCCCCAGGTTGGCTTTTAGCTATTGCAACGGAAAGAGAGCGATGAACAAATAACTTTAATTTGGACAAAATTGCCACATGAAAAAATCTGTGAATCTATTTCATGCATTGTACTATTTTTTTGTTGAATTCGGTCTACATTGTTTAGAGCCACGATATGTGCGTTTAATTCTGCAGTCTTTGCTTCCACCATATGCCTGATAATCGTTTTTCACAACTCAGTCGTTCGACAAAAGATGAAAAACTTTAACATGTTCGTAGTTATCATGTGTTCTTACATATTATTTATTTACTTTCATCTATTAATTTCATATCTTTGCATTGCACTAGCATAATACCTCAGACCATCGTATTCGGAAACTGTGACACGAAGTGAAGAAAGAAGTGCAGATCGCTCTGTTCTCATGAACCTTACAGCTTCCTGAGTCTTTAACATCAATCATTCCACAGTAATGATTACTTCACAGTTTACCATAAATTCCGAAGCTCGCTATTTAGAGATTAGACTAGAACCCTTATCGAGACTGGACATTCGTAGGCATGGATAGGAAGACGGCGCGCAGGTGTCATGAGCTTTGTCATCGTCGAGGACACAGGAGAAGCTGGGTTTTCATTCCCCATCTTACCACAATGGAGGACAAATGAGCAAAGGACCAAGACACAGCTTATTATTGGTAACTAAAGATTCTCAATTTAGCAAATCTACCATGAGAGAGTTCATGGTGCCGTGGAAAGTCGCGTTGGCTTGTGCTTGCATTTCGACTTGTACTTTGGCCTGAGTCTGTGTTTGGACTGCGGTTGTTCGGGGTATAATCCTCAAACAGACCACGAGGAAAAGAGTCCACGTCCTGAAGAGAGTGTCGACGGAAAATAACCTTCCTGTCATCCCTGGCGTTCCTCGTTCTATTCCCCAATCTCGAAGCGCTGCTCCCACCCCCACTCTCAACTTTCAAAATTTTGAAATTTGGCAGGGTGGTGACGCATTTCCAATTCGCTCGCAATGTCGCAGTGGTAAACAAGTCTCATTGCCAAAAAGCATGTGGAAAACAGGGTGCGACTTGACTCATTTCAAGAGATGGTTTTTCATCATTTTAGTTGATTTCTCCTTGACCTGTCGGTTCTGAACAAGTGAACATGTGACGCGGAGGCGCAGTGATGTGTGAAAAGTCTCTGGAGCCCCGCGGACATTGGACGGCAACCTCACCTCCACTGTGAACGCTGCTTGGATGCCTGGCAAGACAGGCAAGGCGTCTCTCTCAAGTTGTTGGCATGTGCTAGCGTGCTGGCGCAACTTGGGACATGACGCTCCCGTGCACCTGGACGTGCTGCTGTTCTGCAAAGCGACGCTCCAAACCAGGCTCAGGTTCTGGAATCGAACAAAGTGCACCGTTTTCTTTCTCGCCACCCGCCTCTCCCGGAGACTCAGTGGTCACCTCGGGGATTTTTGAAGTCATAAATTCCACTGAGAAACTCATTCTTGCATTGGGGACCAAGACAGGCTGGCAGGCTAGCAGGTGTCGTCCACTGACCTGGTGACAATGTGCAATTTGCAAGGCTTTCTGGTGTGCAATCCAAAGTCTTGATGACCTTGCTAGCTTGCTGCAGTGAGCCCCAGATTGATTGCTTCTCCATCTCGAACTTGACAACGACGACTCTCATCGATTCGATGCCACTCTGGCACTGCCAGACTGCTAGACTGGTCCGATCGATGCTTCACGGCTTTGGACCTGACGACTTGACAACCAACAAAATTCTTGACAATGGGAAGCTTCGTCGTCATCGTCGTTTCAACCTGCTGTGTGCTGTGTGCCCTGTCTGTGAGCATGATTTCAAGCTAACTCTCTGAAGCAAAGGAGATGGGAAAACAAGCTGAGATCACAGCGTTGCACACCGCAGAACCGACATCTAGACATGCCTAGTAGATGCCATCATTTGTGCACAGCAAGCCATGTCCAAATTGCAATAATGCTTTCTCGTGCATGCAACAACGTGTGACAATGGAAACAAATGGACACAATTCAAGCGCTGCACGTAGCCGCTGCTTTGCGCGCTAGCATGGCTGCATTGGGATGACCATCATTGAAAAAAATTGAACATTCATTTCATCAATTGCATCCGTCTCATGCATGGCAAGCTCTGCTAGAGCTGACGTTTGCTGGCTAGCTGGCCTGCTAGCCTGCCTGCACACATAGTTGTTGGGATGTGCGACTCGACACAATGCTACTAGATGAATGATGATGTTGACTGCATGGACACCACCATACTGTGCGCAAGCATGCACGCTGACATGCGCCGCTGCATTGCACAGCTTGCATTGGAAAGGCCTTCATTGAAAAAGTTTGATCAATTCATTGCATCCGTCTCATGCGCTGCAGCGGGTTATTACGCGTGCGTGTCCACACACATGTCTGCTAGATGTGCTAGAAAACCAGCGCGATGTTTTTTAGCATGTATGTCTTGCAATACGTAATATATCTGCCTTTAGTCTATTACTTCTATGCACGCTACATATATTACAATGTTAAGCCTCTTCAAGTACCAACGAAAAGAATACACAATTCAAATGCAAATGTACTTTATTTACATCAAAGTCACGTGACCACAACGCAGCAACTACAAGGTATTGGCTTGCCAACCGTACCTCTAGACAAGTTTAGTATCTATTCTTTAACCAGTTCCCTATCTTGCATGAAGCTTTCTCTCTGGCCTTTGCTAATCTTATACCTGAGAGGATATCAAAGGAATGAGATGAAGACCAAAATTTCCGGTTAAGCAGGTAAAAAATTCTCTCACGTTAAGTCGACAGGCTTTTGGGATGTGTGAGGGTTCTCATCTCCAGCATAGATGTGCAGTTGCTTGAATTGCTCGCGTCCCTGTGTTGTAGATAGGGATTAGTTTTGATTGGAAGCCCATATATGAATTGGAAGCGAATTAAATTACGAGGCGAGTTTTTGGAAGCATTCCTTTGATAGCGACTTCAACGATACGTTCAGGGATTCTGATTAACACACATCTCATTGAAAACGGTTACTTGTATCTAGGTAAATCACAAAAAAACCTTGCTTGGAGATCACGGAAAGCCTCGGATTTCATCGAGCCCGGGCGTCCAGTTACATGGCGCTTGTACAGTTTATCAGTGTACTTTCGGCCTGTAACGCGTACCTTATCCGCGTTGATAATTACGACGTGTGCTCCCATATTCATTGCTGGGTGATATAGAGGGTGCCATTTTCCCATCACAAGTGTAGCTGCTAATGAAGCGAGACGTCCAAGAATCTGATCCTGAGCATCGAGAACGATCCAGGTTTCCTTCGAGGCCTGCATCCATACAAAGAATAAGATTCCTGCGTACCCCCTCATTATGACTAACCCAAAAAATTAACCTTAGTATCAGCTAGCTTCGGGTAGTAAGATTTTCTCTGGAGAGGATCAGGGCCAACAATTTCCTAAGATAGGGAGAACATCGGGTTTGTCGTATATTAAACTCTAATCCTACAAGGATAACTGCGCCTTTTACTCTCATCAAAATCATTCAACAAAATACAAATCTTTATGCGCCATAGTTTCTGTTGTTGCATGCATGTATTCGGATAGTTTTTTTAATTTTTGATATGAATCCCTCTCGTGAATATTGCTGCATAGATCATATACAGGTGCATCAACATCGACAATGCGAAAATCGCACATGATAGTAGCGCAACACACGAATATTTCTAAATCAAAGATGGTAATAGAAATTGCTGCATCTAGAGTTCCCCTTCTCCTTGAGTTCAATTCCAAAAACAAAACGCAAAAGAAAATCACGAAGATGATGATGATAAAATGGTAGGTACAATGTCTGCAGGCATATCCACTTTCTCCAGCGTTTTCGTTGTCTTTCTCAAAAAGTTCTTGGCGGAATTGCATTTCAAAGTCCGATCAATTCCCATGGTTGATGGAAGCATATTCACTACCGACATTTTTGTTGCGGCTCTGGACGGGGAGAGCTCGAGGAGACCCTTCTCTCCGGTACTAAGGCCGTATGCGAAGCAACCAATCGCAACGGTCGCAATAACTGCCACAAACCCCAGAGTTTGCCGTCTTCTGTGTCCCGAGGCCGGAGCCGGTTGGATCTCGATGTAGTCGTGCATCAGGGGAAAGGGGGGTGGTGAATGGCGCAAGGAGCCCGTCAGAGCAAATTACAGTCTATTTTCGCAGATAAGGCACTATTTATGTAGTACGACATTCAATAATTGATGTCGCATAGTATATATTTGCAATATTTTCGGCCATTGCTCCGACCGAAACCTCGAAGGCTCGCTGAGACGAGCCCGGTCCTTTTTCAGAAGCAGCCGAAGTATTAATATTCCAAAGTTTTAACCGAGAAGGCTCAATAATAAAGTACCAAAAACAAGGGGATATCGACGCCGTGTGAGGTAAGACTTGTGATATTCTAGAGGGAAGTTGTCTGTGAGAATCCGAAACTCCTGATAATCGACCTTGAGCAAATTCTACGCGAAAAATTAACTTGTTTTTCCTGCCGTAGGGAGTCGAGCGGCACTCTCAACCAGAGAACGCTGAGAATGGTAAAAGTAGGCAAGTATATGCATTCATCAGATAAGACAACCTAAATACACCTGTCGCTCATAAAAAATGGTAATATTTGTGGCATTTGACTTAGTTCTGAAAATCTCATGCACGCCGCATACCACCACATAGAAGGTGCCCCCCCCCTTCTCGAATTTCATCATTTAATCTCACAGATGAATATCATTTTAGATCGAAGAACATCGATAACGGCGTCATCTTTGTTGGTGGCTGTCGCAGTGGGAATTTGTGTGGGTTTGGGATGCGTTTATACCACCGGCCTGGGCAATGTAGCTAGCTCTGCCGTAGTTGCACCTCGTGGTGCTTTTGCTCCAATTTACTCTGCAGTACAGCCCCGTAATCCTGGACTTGCTGGATATGCCTCGCGTCAGCAGAATGAGGCAATTAAAAAGTTCCAAGAGACAGGTGGGTTTAGAATCACGGAAATTACATTGCAGCACGTCAAACTAACTCAAATACATTTAGGTCTTCGTCCTGGACAAAAGTTCGTTAAAGAACCAAGGGCTCCATCTACTGGACCATACAAAGGAAAATCAATTATGGCTGATCCTGTGAAGTTGGAGGTCAAAAACTTCGATGGGCAAGTTGTGGGTTCAGATGATATGTCTCTTAAAGTTGCTCGACCAGAGACTGCAAAGGGCCTTGTTCACCGTTATCTAATGTATGCTCGTAACTCTATGAGAGCTGGTACCGCGTCCACAAAAACAAAATCTGAGGTGCGTGGTGGTGGTAAGAAGCCTTACCAACAGAAGAAGACGGGTAATGCTCGTCAAGGGTCAAGACGTACACCACTTAAACCTGGTGGAGGTATTATCTTCGGTCCAAAGCCAAGAGATTGGTCAGTTGATATGAACCAAAAGGAACGCCGCATTGCCATGGCAACCGCACTACAATCTGCCTCTTCCGATGTGATCCTTGTGGAAGATCTCGATGGTAAGTTTGAATCCCCTAAGACGAAGAATATGGCAGATTTCTTAGACCGTGTTGGCGCGAAACCGTCCGAAGAAAAGGTTCTCCTTGTGGTTGAGGGTCAAAAACGAAATGCGCTTCTTTCGGCAAGAAATATTGATAAGTTAAAAATCAATAAGCCAACCTCCCTCCGCATCATAGACGTCCTTGGGGCTGATAAAATTATCATGGAAAAGAAAGCCTTTGAAACTATGAAGAACATATTTGGGGAGAATGCACAGGAAGAAGCTCCTGCTGCAGAGGCAGTTGCAGCATAAGCGTCTAAGGATTATGAAGATGGATTCTTGATGATAAATAGTAATGGTCGGTAGAAATGTGTTAATGGCTCCTAGAACATGTGGTTCCTCTGATTGGAACCTAGCTTTGAGTAACAAAGGAATGAAGGACTGCATTAGATGTACAGTCGTAGGTAATGTGCTTTATCTCAACGTTCCTGCCGGTTATCATGGAGGTTGGTATTATGAAAAGAAGTGGTTAAGGGACAATGAGTTGATTGAGAGTGACGTTGTCCAATTTTATTCTCCCTCGTAAACTAAAGTTTGAGATTGATAATAAAATTGTGAGGACATTATTGCAAGCCTGGTCAAGACATGATATAATATGTGCTATGCATACACACACACACACACACACACACACACACACACAATTTACATGGTTTCCACAATTGCTATTAGTTTAGCGAATATAGTGCAACATGTGCGTTGCACATGTCACATGTACGCGTGTATCGCATGTGTGTCCATTGTGCAAACATCTAGGCCATGATCACACACAACCAACAACACGCCGCTGCACGTGCACGCACACATGCATGGTGCATCGCAGCGGCTCAAGTTGTAGCTGCATGCACGTGCAGTGCAGCATGCTAGCATGGCTATATAGCTAGATGGCATGATGGGTGAGGCGCACTGCGCGCAGCATCGCACATTCGCAGGCTAGCTAGGCAGACTATAAGACATCAGCGAGCGCGTTTGCCATTCACATTCAATCGCATTGTTTCTCGATCGCACAGGTGCATGATCGAGATGGAACAAGAACAACCTCCTTCTGCTGAACCGAACATTCCTCCTGCTGATGAGAGGAAAATGAGGCACCAGCACCTGTTGATGATGAAAAGATGGAACATGATGGACTTATTGCAATGACACG
Organism: Bigelowiella natans CCMP2755; assembly: GCA_000320545.1. Lineage (NCBI taxonomy): Eukaryota > Cercozoa > Chlorarachniophyceae > Bigelowiella > Bigelowiella natans. The sequence goes on along the minus strand of ADNK01000583.1, from coordinate 49,134 downwards.
ATGTGCATGTGTTGTTTGTGCATGAACAAGCTAGCAAGGCACGTAGTGATGCATCACAAGTTGTCAGAAGCGTCTTTCAAATTTTGATTGAATCAAAGTTGTTTGCAATCGACAATTCGGTTCAAACAAATCAACGTTCAGGTGCACAAGCCAATTGCAAACATGTGAACGTGTTCAATCCTGTGCAAAGAAAGTGCAATGCATGTCATTAGTGCTTGTTGGGCGTGACGCTTGTGTCTGCAAATGTCCGTCCACCAGTCTGGATCAGATGTGCACACATGGCACCAGTGCACGAAACTTGAATTCTCATCAACAACATCGACGCAGCTGTCTAGTAGCAGGCATCATCGTGACGGCTTCACAAACTGTTCAAACACGTTTGCGATCGATGCCTAGATCTAGAGACGCAGCGGTGCACTCGTCTTGCAAGCACTGCTAAACTAGTCTAGTGGTGCAGTCTAGCAGTGCTAGCAGTGCCCCCTAGCCCCCTCCGCCAGTCCGCCCTCATCTCTGGATCTGTCATGGTGCAACCACTGAACCACATGCACTTGCATGTGCATGCTTAACGTCGTGTACGTGTCTGTGAGGTGTGCCAGTGTGTGTGTGTCAGAGCACCAGTGCATGCTAGCATTCCCTAGTTCATCGCACCGTCTAGACATCTAGACATCATCTCTAGATGCAGAGAAGAGATGGAGCGTGAGCGCAACTCTAGAACTAGGCAAACATGGTGCACTAGTTAGTCTGCAGTGCACACTGCTACGTGTAAACTTTGCTAGAGCTAGACTAGCTTGCACTGGAGTGCACTCTAGCAGCGTGCTGGTCCAGCAGTGTGCACTAGCCGCTGGCTTGCATGCTAGCATGGCTACATTAGGGTGATCATTGAACAAATTGAATTCATTCATTGCATCCGCATCGTAGTTCGGCTTACTGTGCACACAACATGCATGCAATGTGAATCATTCTAGCATTGCGCACAGAGACATGACTAGATGAGTTCAGGCAGCGCGTGTGCGTGTGCATGTCGTCGTCACCGTGTGCACAACAACTGCTAACTAGCCACAACAATGAGAACAACGAACGTACATGTTTCGTAAAAATAGCTACAACACGCATAGATAGATGTAGCTAGGCATGTACGCACAGTCGTGATGCAGCGTGGCAATTTATTAGCACGCTGTGTGCGCACAGGCACATGCAGTAGTACTAGAGTAGCAGGCTGGGTAGCTAACTGGCTCGGCGCATGGTTGCGATGCTATCATACACATGGTGAAGTGTGGGTACAACACATTATAGCCAGAAGAGAGAGGGAAGAATGAATGAAAGAGAAAGGGAAAGAGAGAGAGAGAGAGAGAGAGAGAGAGAGAGAGAGAGATGAGGAGGGAGTACTTCAAAAGAAATCATGATTTATGGGGGCGCTTTAAAATAATATCAACGGTATCAATCCTTTCTTATAATCTAATTCTATTAATTGAAGATGAATTCATGAGGATCATGTGATTCGGCTGCACATATAGGAGGCATTGGTTTCAGGAGCCAGCGCTGGGAGCGATAGTGAGCGACTCGCCTTCCAGAGGATATCTTTAGTCATCCTTAGTTGCTGGCGGCTCACCTAGAACCGTTTCATAAGATGAATGAGTTCCATGATGGTCGTGGTGGTCATGACCATGGCCATGGTGACCATGTCCGTGGCCTTCTTTGTTTGACATGTTGTAAACTGTCTCAACGCCTGCTGCTATGAAGAAAGCGGCCACCCCCAACCTAAAGCCAGGCCATGCTGTCCTAGAGCTGAATCGGAAGAGCTCGTGTCTTCTCCATGCATCGTTCCCAAATGGCATTTTAGAATTATCCTCTCTAAAAACAAGGGGGTAGATTGAAAGAGAGATGGGAGGTGGCAGAGCGGGGCTGAACTGGTGTGTGAGGTTGTGAATAGAAAATCCCCTCGATTATAAATAAATTCGGCATTTTACCCTTGTCGTTATTAATATTTAGTGACTATTTATTATTATTGGAAGAGAAAAACAATGTGAGAGGATTATAATATCAGTCCACAAGTTCTGCTGCAAAAGTAAGCAACACGTGGTATTTCAACACAAAACTGCCCTACTACACCAATTATGCTGTCTAAATACCTCAATCTGTTACATTAATACTCTGTATCGTTCACCAAACAGATCTGATTTCAATTGTCTGATTAGCAGAATCTCGATAAAACCAGAGGATGAGCTGATGACCATTATTTTGTATATACGGCAACAATATTTATATGACGCAATAAAAAGATAGATCCTTCAAACTTTCATGATTTCTGAAAATAACGACAAGATTCTCATCCCATTTCTTCGAAAAATAGGTCCCCTTTACTCATGTCCTGGTGTAAACTCTCCGACCAAATCGCCGACGGTCTCCAAACAAGGACTAGTTGTATTCCAACAGGCAAGAGATATTCATAATGGTCTCCGTTAATTTATATACTACGACAAGAAATTTATGATGTCACTAGATAAATATACATCGTCTTAAGCTTCGAGCTGCATTCCAGAGTCGCGCACTTAAGGTTACTCATACACAGAAAATGGCGGAGACCAAGACCCAGATAGCTAAGCCTGACTCGGTTCAGTGCTTTGGCCGTAAGGTGTGCATTTCCCTGTGCGCGAGGACGTTTATAACTATCTAAATTATGAATTCTTTTCTTGGTGTGGCTTTTTTCTGAACTTGTTGGGTGCTTCCTATCAGAAAACCTCGGTTGCTGTTGCATACTGCAAGCGTGGCAAGGGCCTCATTAAGGTTAATGGACAGCCTATTGAATACGTCAAACCAGAAGGTCTAAGGGATAAGGTTCTTGAGCCTATCTTCCTCCTCGGCTACCCTCGATTCAAGGGAGTCGATATTCGTGTGAGAGTCCGTGGTGGTGGTTACACATCTCAAATTTACGGTATGTCGTCTTTAAGGGGGAAGAAGAAAAAGAGGAAGAAGAGAGGAAACTATAAAATGACTGTAATTCCGTTCCACACTTGAACGTATCCACCAATTTATCATCATAACGTTGCACAGCTATTCGTCAAGCCATTGCAAAGTCTCTCGTCGCCTTCAACCAAAAATGTAAGTCCCATCATTATTCTACACGTAATTCTTTCGCTTTCCCTTTGTCCCGCTGTGATGGTAAAGTTTGAGACCCGAATTCCTAAGGGATTGTGGACATTATTTCATGCTGAGCATCCATAAAAAAAAAATTACAGCACGTAATGAAAATATTGCCTGTGCGTCACATAACTCACATGAATGTAGGGGGGGGGGGTTGACTGAGGTTAATCATTGGTATTGTTTCATGTTAATTCAGATGTTGATGAGGCAACCAAGACCGAGATCAAGGATATCCTTATGTCGTACGACCGTACCCTCCTTGTCGCCGATCCCCGTAGATGCGAACCAAAGAAGTTCGGTGGTCGCTCCGCTCGTGCTCGCTTCCAGAAATCTTACCGTTAGAAGCAGACATGCGCAAGCTAAACGCCTTATCGACTTTCGTGCTATTTGCATGCTACTGTTTGTTATTTACAGTTCGTAATAACACTCACTATTGAAATTATCTATGCACATAGCATGCGTTTCACCAATGGATTTCAATGTAGATTTAGGGCCAGGAAATGGGGGGATTGGGTAGGGTTTGTGAATGGGAATGCTGAACTGAATACTGTTAGTGTTATTGTGAGATGTGACCATGGAAAGATGCGTTGGGATAGGGAAGCAGTTTCTTCGTGCTGCAGGGCATACTACTAGTAGTGCGGGATAGTAGGAGGCAAACCACCAAAATGAAAAGAAGGGGTGAGATGGGGATGTTGAAAAGCTGATTAGATAGGACAGTATGTAGCTTGCGGGCGTATGTATACACGTGTGTGTGTGTGTGTGTGGTGTAGCTAATAACATGCTTGTGTGTGCACATTGCTAGTATTGCTAGCGTGCGGCAGCTCTGCACACATGCATGGCTTCGCACATGTTGCCCATCTACGACAGTCTTAACAATAGACACAGTATATATCATATATATTATATATATTATATATACGTATGTCTATAGTCTTAGTATACAGTCATTACAATTGCCATTCACTAATAACTGTTATTAGTGAATGGCAATTGTCATGATTCCTCCGGCGCATACAATATAAGTGACAGGCTAGGTGATGCTAATGTGCTGATCGATGCACATGCTAGCTATATGTGCTGGTGTGTCCTGTGTCGTACGCTACGATACACATAGTCGCATCGATCGATCGATCGATGCTATACCGGGCTGAGCGTTGCAGCTCGCGCAATAAACGTTAATTGAGATTGATCCTGCATCGTGTATGTCTATGTCAAGAGTGTGTCGTGTATGTGGTGCACGCATTGTGTGCGTACGTACGTGCATGCTAGCATGCATGGCGGCTATGTGTGGCATGGCATCATTGATCAAGGAGTGTGCGCTCACTGCTCACAGATACTACTATGCATGTAGGCTCAGACGCTAACGCGTGCACGCCCGCCAGCGAAAAAGCTCAACACATGCATTGCTGCGTCACGCTGCTACGCATGTCTACGAGTAGCTAGATCGATGTGATATCATTGCAAGCATGCGCGTACGTGCGTGAATACGATGAGTTATACGTGTACATGTACGACTTGCATCGATCGTACGCTACCGTACCTTACTAGCTTAGGTACGCACACGTGAGCATGCTAGATGCATGCGCGCCATGCACGTGCACGTACGCGATGAGCATCACGCACTCTAGCACTGCGCATCGCACAAAGATGACATGATGCAGGCGACAACCACATGAATGTGATTACGTTAATATTCGTTCATGCGGATTGCTGGGCCAGTAAAATTTCTGCCTATTGTAACTAAATCATCCAAATGAAAATTTTAAAATCAAAGTGCGCTATTTTTCTTCGAAGATTCTGGCCCACTTCTCCGCTGCCGCTGTCTCCGTCGTAATGAGTTATAGCTAACATCGTACGTGTGTCCCAAACGTCGTTTCATCGCGCGCACCAACCATATTGACATCCTGAAGTAAGAGGTGAACATATAAGGCAAGTATTAATCGAATACAATGTTGAGCAACGATGACACACGCACACGAGCACACCCACTCTAAAACACATAAACGATATGTGTATATGATTTAATCCGCGTAATAGTACAGTTGTAGGCGAAAGTCACAAGGTGGCAAAGCATGAAATCAGTTGATTTCGCCAACCCTTGCCATCGATGTGGGAAGTGATATTGAAGTGCTTAGACCTTGTTGACATGGAGATACTGTTTGCAAACGTAAGGTTTTTTGGTGCTGTTCCAAAGACAACGCCAACCCCACGAGCACCTTCGGCAGAGTAAACTGAAGTCGTAAAGATGCTGTTATCATCTCATCATCAATATATATATATATATATATATATATATATATATATATAGTGCTGGTAGTGGTGGTTGTGGCAGCTGGGGAGAGGGGAGAGAATGAGAGGAACAATGGATGCTGCTCACTGTGTACTGATAATGAGCAATGCAACACCTACATCAGTAGTACCATGACGCCACATCGTCGTTCTTCTCCTTCCAAGCATATCTATGTAAATATGGGACGACGAGGAGGAGGAGGAGGTGGATGAGGAGGAGGAGAAAAGATGATGACTATGAGGAGAGATTAAAATAGGAGGAAAAAGGACACGAGAAGCGATGGACTAACTTCTTCTGTTGCAATTACAAATGGTTAATGAACAAATGGCTCGCACGTAAGGTACAATTGGTTGTTTTCATTCATCGTCGCCGTCATCATTATCATCACCATCATCATTATCATAAAGCAGACCTTTGGCTGCTTTGAACTCGGTCCTTTTGCTGCCTGATCCAGAGGAATCTTCTTCTTCTTCTTCTTCGATGTTACTGCTACTACTGCTACTACTGCTACTACTGCTACTACTGCTGCTGCTCATCTTCCTCTTCCTCATTGCCGTGTGGAACAATGGTGACCACGGCAATAATGATGTTAATGGTGATGATAATGAAGATGACGATAAAGATTCCGTCCTGTTGCGCCTACTCTGGAGCATCTCGATGATGGCTCTACTTCTTGTTCTACTACTTCTTCTTGTTCCCTTTTCCGAGCTGCTTCTGATACCCATGGCAATAGAGCCGATAGTTCTATGGATGTCACCTCGAGCTCCATCAAGCATGCGACGAATTAACGGGAACGATGAAATCAAGGAGAAGGAGGAGGAGGAGGAGGATGATGGTGATGATGATAATGATGCTATCTTGAACCATGGTCTGTTGCTTTGAGCAGCCTTTCCATTGCTGATTTTCCTATCCAAACAAGTATCGTTTCTTCTATCCAACACATCATCCTTCTCGTTATCTGTTGTCGAAAGCTGCTTTGTTGCACGTTCAGTAGTAGTAGTAGTAGTAGTAGTAGTAGTAATAGAAGTAGCAGTAGCAGTAGTATCATCACCCGCCTTTTTTCTTTTGAACGTCGTACTGTTGTCAGCATCCTTAACATCATCTTCATCGCCATCTTCGTCATCATCATCATCGTCATCATCGTCATCATTATCATCATTATCGGAGTGCTTGATGACAGAAGACGAGTTCTTTTTGCTTCCCCTCATCATCTGCAGCGCGTATTGAAGCAGATTCACGTAGTAATGGCGATGATGGCGTCGGCGACGAAGGGCAGCAGCAGAATCAGCAGTACTACTGCTACTGCCCATCATCCTCCAGATGCTACTACTACTACTACTACTACTACTACTACTGCGACTCCTGCCTCGGAACTGGGGAATGATCGTTGGCATTGTCATCAGTCGTGGTAAAGGAGCAAATGATGATTCAACTGCAACCCGTACTGCTGCTGGTAGTGATGACGACGATGACGACGATGACGACATTGCTGACAACGATGAAGCTTGTGGTGGGGGGGGGGGATGAGGAAGAGGTGATGGTTGTGGTGATGATGCTCGTATAATAACAGGGGCGTCATTATCATCATTATCATCATCGTCATTCTCTTTTCCGGGTGCTGCTGCTGGTGCTGCTGAAATCATCGATGATGGTGATGCCGGCAGCGTGAGATGGCTGAAGAAACCGAAGAGGGACAAGAGGGAGGAGGGAGTAGTTCCTCTTAAAGAAGAAGAAGAAGAAAAAGGAGATAGGTGTAAATAACGGCGGAAAGAGCTGCTGTTTGTTCCCTGAGGACGGAGCAAATGATGATGACGGTGATGATGATGATGATGATGATGATGATGACTATCATTTCCTTTGTGGCCTATCATCCAGAGAAATGACGTGGAAAAGAAAGATGCGAGATTGTTCTTCTTGTTGATTCCGTTAGCATCCTTTGACCGTCTTTGATCATCATCATCAACACCAAGCCCAGTTCTCTTGTTGTTGTTGCTATTGCTGCTGCTGCTGCTGCTGGTCAAATTTCTCTCACTAGTAGTAGCAGTAGTTGTGGTGGTGGTGGTGGTGGTGGTGGTATTGGATGAGATAGTCGATGCGGGCAGAGAGACTCGCAAAAGACCAGGACTAGTAGATGATGATGATGATGTTGATGTCCTTCGTTCTTCTTTTGGGTTGTTCTCTTGTCGTTCCCTTGCTGCTGGATAATGATAATGATGGTGAACCAAGATAAATGATGATGATGATGATGATGATGATGATGATAATAGGAATAATCACTACCTCTCTCCGTTTGTGGACGATGGCGCATTTGCGTTTCCGACACTGTCGCTGTATGCTGATCCTCATCACCGGCTGAAAGAGTTTTACTTGCAGTTCTTGAGGAGGGAGGGGTAGGGCGGGGGATGTTCGCAGATGCTTGCAAGGCTGCAGAAGGCGACACTCGATCTGAATATTGTAAGTGCTTGCTGGGTTATAAAGAGATGGTGAAATTGTTATTGTTGTTGTTGTTGTTGATGATGATGATGATGATGTTTGTAGATGGTGTTGGTGTTGATGCTACTGCTTGCTGTTCTTAGTAGTAGTATATATATATATATATATATATATATATATATAAGCATAAACGGCTTTTCCTTCCGCTGTTGAATTTAATGAAAGGGGCATCTTGCCATCATCATCATCATTATCATCATCATCATCATTATCATCATCATCATCATCATCATCATTATCATCATCGTTGTCGTTGTCGTGGTTTCTCGTGTGATATGACATGCAATTGTTGCATTGATGCCTCTGCTACTATATTATCTCTCTATCAATCACCACCAGAATTGCCGAATAAGATTGACAAATTGCGCCTGATGATCGATCAGCGCCCAAATGAAGAAGAAGAAGGAGAAGAAGAAGAAGGAGAGTATAGAAGCAAAGCGTGAGTGAAAACATCGCTGGGAGAATAAGACGAGAATCATCAGATTGGCCATCACCATGACTACAGTATTACTCTCCTCCTCCTCCTCCTCCTCCTGCTGCTGCTGCTTTTCACTACTACTTTTTACACCAACGAAAGCAAACACCAACCTTGCTTCCAAGAGGTGACGCCCAGAAAATCGATCATGAAACATTCCTCGCAGCATTGCTCGAATTGCCTTAGAAGAGGAGGAGGAAGAAGAAGAAGAAGAAGAAGAGGAAGAAGAAGGGGAGGAAGAGCGATACGCACACACATACACACACGCATATTGAATAAAGACAATTCAATATAAATATATATATATATATATATATATATATATATATATGTAATATTAGGTGGTCATCACACGCACATATAAGCTCACCAACCACCCCTCCTCCCCATTCCCCCATCTGCCGAAGTGTTATTAGAAGTCGTACGTCTTGTGTCGCATGGCCTCTGGGAGGCCAATTGGTGAGAACAGCACGTAGAGAAGATGAAGATGATGAAGAAGATGAAGGACCGACACTAATACAACACACGTGGTGCAAATGAGAGGATCACATCTTATGAAGAGTGCAAATGAGAGGATCACATCTTAATGAAGAAGCTGATGATGGTTACAATGATGTATGTGTGCAACAATGTAAATAAAGTATCCTCTTCTTCCTCCTTCTCCTCCTCCTCCCCCCCCCCCCTTTTTTTTCTTCCTGATTAGGCGTTATCATTTCCTCTTTCCGCCTTTCTAATCCCAAAAGACGCTGCTGCTGTGTGCACTACTACGCTTGTAACTTACTACTTGGATTCAGAAGATGAGGAGGGGGTGATGGAGAAGTTTAAGATCCTGGGCAATTCCCTTGCAAGAGCTTTCAGTGGTAGGGAGGGGATAGTTGCGTTGATGTTATCTCTGTCTTGATCTCCACCGTTTCCTTCCTCATCACCATCACCAGTTGTTACTGCAGCAGCTGCTGCTGCTTTAGCACCACCCTCCTCCCCATCGTCGCCATCGTTGTCCTCGTCCTCATCCTCCTCCTCATCATCTCCCCCCTTTACTGCTAACGCTGTTGTGGTCATTGCTGTCATCTTCTTCTTTTTCTTCTTCTTCTTTATCCGGCTATTCTTCTTAGCTTTTTTGTCCTTGTTGGCAGTGATGGTGGGCATGAGGATGCTGCTGCCCTCGGAGCCATTCTTCCTGCCTCCTACCTCTGCTTTGGTTTTCTCTGCTACAGATTGTGACGACGACGATGATGATGATGATGATAATGTCAATGACGGAAAGGAATCTTTGAGAGCTCTGCCAAGTCTTTGCAGGTCCACACCATCCAACTGCCGATCGATGTTAACATCATCATCATTTAAATTATCACATTGATGACGAGGAAGTGAACCATACTATCATAAAGATGATTGTAATGGTGATGATGATGATGATGATGATGATGAGGAGGAGGAGGGGGGGGAGGAGGAGGAGGGGGAGGACGATGATAGGATCGTAATTACGATGTTCCTCCTCTCTAAGAAACATATATATATATATATATATATATATATATATATATATATATATATATTCCCCAAACAACCCGTATTTCTGTGCTGCTGATCCCTTTCCCCCCTCTCACCCCTTGTTGATAAATACACAAAAAAGTAGGATGTTTGTGGTTGTGGTGAGCATTCGTAAGTATTTATTGTCAACGAAGCGAGTGTATACCGTGCTTTGAATAGCCTCTGTGAGTTCTGCCACACCAACTCGCTTTAAACAAGGGGGGGGGGGGAACACAAGAAGGAGGCACAATGAGGAGGAGGAGGAGGAAATATAGGGTTTTGAGTATTATTGCATGGCATCTGTTAGGCCTTAATTTATTTCCGTTGTTACATTGGTTTTATCCAGAACGAGTGAGTGTAAGAAAAGCGATGGGTCCGATCTTGCATTCGGTAGCAGCAAGAGGTCGGAGAATGTGGCGGTGCAACGAGGACATTTGTTGTAAAAGAGCCCAGGAGGGGGAACAACCTGGTTCATCAATAGTTTAAGGAGCAATCACACCAGTGGCTGACATTTTCATCGCAGCTTTTAGCATACAAGGCTGTGCTTGTAAGCATGATGTAACAAACACACAGCAGTGTTCGGCATGATCGCTTATTTTTCTGTCTCCATATTTATATACAAATGTATATTTATATATATATATATATATATATATATATATGTTTTACCCGATTTAGGTTATGATTCGGTAGCAAAAGACGACCACACTCCGCATGGATTATATGGTTGCAGCACTACAGCACAGGAGGAGTACAGAAATTGAGGAAGGAACGGCAGAGAAGTAGAAAGGAGGGTTATTAGAGGGAATATTTCTCACAAATAAGGCTAGGAAACAATGGAGGACAACATTCTGGAATACACACACACACAATCAGACACACATAGACACAGCATAATGTATTTGGGGGAGGGGGTAGCATGTCGGTGCATTTTCATAAATGGAGATGGTCGTTCATTGGAATGCTTACAATGCTTCAATATAGTTTTTACATCTACAAGCACACACGCCTATCTACCTTCTCCAACGTCTTTGTTTTGGGATCGTAATGGACCTTAATTGTTGGCACATATAATATTGATTGATCGTGTTTCGATCTGAAAAAAACATCGTCAAAATAGACGTACCAAAAGAGCTTGCTGCTTGGAGCAAAGGTCGCCGAAGCAAGCACCGCACTCATGCAGTGTTGTTGCTACTGATGACGGGCCCTGAGCACTAACAGCTGCCATCTTGAGATTGGTCTGAAACTGTTGAAACATGCGTAACTCGTCGTAAAGATGAAGTCCGTATCTAGATCGTAAACACGATAACATACCTGATAGCGTTCGTATTGAGGCAATACATAACAACAAGCTGCGGCCACTAGTATGATGCACAGAGCGAGCAAGTTTGTTAACAGGGAAGAGGAAGAAGGGGAGAGAGATAGGTTGGACGATGATTTGGGACAGCTAATACGACACACAGGACGGCGAGTCTGAGGAGCTGTGCGTGCAGCGTTCGAAGCTGAGGAGGCGCTGATAAACATGAATTAGAAACCAGCTTGCCTACAACGGCTGCTTCATTGCCGGGATCCAACTTATAATTGCGAACTTGGTCACCCCACCCACAAATCTTTTTCACCGCTCATTCTATCCGTGCTTCCGGCTGAGGGGGCACGAGGAGGGGCATTGAAGCACAGAATTGGCGGGAAGCTGTGTGTCTTTTTCCACCTTCTTTCTCGATTGTTGTTGGCTAATTGTTCTGCAAATAAGAATGTATTAGTCATATTTTAATCGATATAACATCTGAATTGAAATGCTGTACATTACCACCAACGATAAATCTGATACCAGAAAACCACAACAATAACCACCAAATGAAATTCAGTATTTGGATAATAATATTTAGATAATACTGGGATGATTGTGTCTGTGAATAGAACCAACACTCTTTTTTCTTCATATCACGAAAAGATTCTGATTTATATTATACGACAATATTTAGATTGAAAATATTCGAAAAAATTTCATCAAATTCTGGTATTTCGAGTTTCGCAATCACAAACAACACATCTTATGTCTGAATTAGTTCTCTTCGTGTCGGATACAGAAAGGCCGAAGAAGGTGGGCAGGGGGGGGCATCATAGCACAACAAACTACTTCCATCACAACCCTGATGGACTGGTGGCTATAACGTGTAAAATATAAACAAGAGGAGTTGCTGAGGTAATGGCTTCCGCGCTGCCACGGACCATGCTACTGATGGCCACGTTGCAAGAGATTGCTAGCAGAACACGAATAGCTTCGCAGCGAAAAGTTACCTCCCCTTGCACTCGACAGCTGCACGTACCAACAGTGACACGAAAGAGAATTCTTAACTTCAATGCAGCTAGGATTGGTCTGAGGAAAACTTCGGCGGACATGCCGCCGCACCACCGCTCCTTTATGCATGCCACCACATTTGTTCGAAGCCAGGACAGAAATGAGATGCAAGATGATGACATATTTGATTCTGAGAAAGTTGCAGCATATGAACGACTAGTTGCTTCCGGTGAGAGTGAAGGCGAAGCGCGCATGATTGCTAAGGAACTCGTTCAGTATGCACGTCGAATGTCATCAGGAGTTGATTCGAGCTACTCATGGAGAGGAGGAGGAGGAGGAGGAGGAGGAGGAGGAGGAGGAGGAGGAGGAGGAGGAGGAGGAGGAGGAGGAGGGGTACGGGGGGAAGATGATCAGGAAGGCATTATTGATAATACCATCGAAAGAGTGAACAAATGGGAAGATGAGAAGAAAAAGCGAGAAAATTTTATCACCATTCTCAATAAAGCTTTGGAGGAACGGCTCTGTCGTCAGACGCCTCTCCAATACATCATTGGTGAATGGGATTTCCTCGACCTCAAGGTGGTGGTGGTGGTGGTGATGGTGGTTTTGGCAGCTTTGCCAAAATGATGACTGAAATTAGTATTCGTTGTATTGGTTGAGTATTATTTGTTCTCTTGCAGGGAATACGGATCAGACGGCCTTGTCTTTGTCCAAGACCAGAGACGGAGGAACTAGCCCAGATGATTATCTCAGAATACCACTCCAGAGTAACACCAATAACAACTTATCGATTATTCTCATGGTAACAGAAATGGCGATAAGGACATCGTTTATCATGAAATACTACAAGAAAACCTTTTATTGTACACTGCATGTTTCTAAAATGATAACTGTAACAGCTTGCGGAAGAATCGTCATCTTCATCGCCGACGACGTTCAGAGTCTTGGAAGTACGTTGTTCCCTCTCTCTTCCCTTGTGTGCTCTTTAGGGCAGGGTTGTGCATCCCTGCAGCATTTGACATTGTCTGGCTATGCTAATGTCCTTTTCTTGTCATATTATCTTTTGCCTATCCGTACCATTATGCTGTCGTGTTCTCACCCTACCTCCTCCCCCTTCTTTTGCTGGCTGATGGTGTTGCCAGATTGGCTCTGGAACTGGCGCACTTGGTAAAATGAGCAGTCTGAAGTATTAAAAGTTGTAGTACTAGCCGTGGTAATATTTGTTGGCTGCTCCTAGCAGCAGGTTGAACCAGTAGTCTCCTAATATGAAGGCGATTACTTAATAGCGTAACTTGATTATAGTTGTTTTACCCTCATAATATGAAGGCGATTACTTAATAGCGTACCTTGATTATAGTTGTTTTACCCTCACAAGCTAATTCGTATTGTTCAGGTTTGGCAATTTTACACAGCTGGGTGCATGCCACTAAGATCCAACACGTACATCTTACTGCTATCGATCTCTCCGATGTAGCCGCTAAGGTGATTGATTGATTGATTGATTGATCCATCTGCTACTACCGGTGTTACTGACCTCACCACAATCAATATACGTCGTCATCATAATCCTTTCACACACCATACGTTTGATTCATGGCCAATCGTATTGCGCCGCAGTTGACCGTCGAGAACGCTGAAATGTTCGGGCTAGCAAATTTCACAACGGTAATACTAGCATTGAATATTATATAAGCGACAAAACCTCGAGCAAATCCTGTGCGTTTTTCCTGGAATCATAATGTTATCACACTGCTTACATTGCTCTTGTGTTACATAAATATCTGTGATTGAGAGTCACCCATCCATCCTGGGCTTAATATGCATGCATTGAAGGTGGAGTGCATCGCCTTCGCTGAGTTCTGCCAAAGATTTGAGGGGGGTGGCGAGGAATTAAGGCAGCCGGAACAAAGATACGACTTAATAGTGTCCAACCCGCCTTATATCCCCACCGACGAAGTGCACATGCTAGAGTCTGTTGTAAAGGTGGCTGTTGGTCATCTAATGCTTTGGAGGAGGAAGGAAGGGAGGGAATGGTTAGCTTTGCTTGCACCAACTAATAATAAAGCTGTGGTTTGACTCCTATCTTCAATATCACCTACAAATGAAGCATGTATGTAATAATGTGAATGAGCGCCACCGGTAATAGTTGGCGCAAGAAAGATGACGGGTCAAGACCAGAAATAGTACGATATATGATTGATTTGTCGTACTTACTATGAAGGATCATGAAGACCACAGAGCCTTGGATGGTGGAAAAGAAGGTAGGAAAATATGATAGATGATGACGAGACGATAGCAGCCATTTGACAGCAGCAGCAATGGTTTATCTTCTGCGAGTAGTCGAGATTCAGATATATTCGCTATTTAGTCTTATATTACTCGCACCTGCTCATTCTTCTGCGTTCTTTAGGGGACTCCATTGCTTTGTACTTGTTTAAAATGCACATACATACACACGCACGACTTCTCTCTATTCTTTGTGTATACGTGTTTGTGGATATCATACCTGCACTTCAGCATTTGTATCTTTTGTATGTAATTGTATGTTGCGAATATATTGGCTTGTAATACATGATTGTTCAGCGATGGAATACTTTGATGACATAGACATGATGATGAGAACACCGCTCACGGCTATCTATCACTCACTCTTCTCACTTTCCACCATACGTTCCCTCCTCCTCTTTCCTCCCTCCTCCTTACCCCCCCAAGGCATGGATTTGATCACAGACATAATAGAGAAGACTCCCGATCTTTTAAACGAGCAGGGTAGAGATTAGTATTAAGAACAATATCAAAAATCGTCATCGTCGTCCTAGCATCGTTTGTTAGCATTGCCTATGTGGGTGGTGCGCGTGCGCGTGTGTGTGCGTGTGTGTGTGCGTGTGTGTGTGCGTGTGCGTGTGTGTTACCAAGCACAAATCATCATATCATGACCCAAAAAAGTTTGATGGACATGAACTCTTCTGCCCTATGTGAAGGAGGAGAATTGTATGCCTAACAATAGATATTATCAGCAGAGGGTGTTTTTTTTTTTAAGAATGTGTATTGTAAGGAGTGTGTTTGCCTCTCTCTCTCTCTCTCTCTCTCTCCCTCCCTCCAGTTATTTAAAGAGGGCGGGAGAGAGAGAGAAGAGGGGTGAGGGGGGGGAGTGGGTTGGTAAATATATTTTTTTGTGAGCTTTTATATGCTGAGTGACTGACACCGTATTCCTCTAAATGTGGTGCTTTCTTCTTGCACTATATAATAAGGAGAATTATGGATGGAAGTTGATCCAAGACACCCTAAAATGATTCGAAAGCTTCTAGATGAACAGCAAATAGAGGAACAGGAAGGCGGTATACAAACAAATCGCAAAAAGGTCTTCCTGATGGAATCTTTCAAAGATTTCATGGACAACATGAGATTTGTAAAGTTGGGTTTAAAATGAACGAGCTATTGTTGATGTCAGATTCATTGGTATTTATTGCATATATAATTGTCCAAATCGACTCCAGTCTTGCGCAGCATCGTCTGTGCGTGTTTTTTATCATTATTAATATCCAACACTAGCTCGATTCTGCGTACAACATGTGACGCATATAGCATAGACGCATGTGGAACGATGCACGCTGAATTCGGATGCTTCATATGCTTTATCATTTCCGCTGCATTGCACAGCTACATGAGGATGGCCATAGAACAAATTTAATATGATTGATTACATTCGTCTTACACTTATATACATTGTGCACATGTGCGATACTAGTGTGACGATGGACAATCGCTGGCCGCTGGCTGCCAAATCATTGCCAGGAACATGCAGTGTCTGCAATGTGTGCGCTCATGAACTTTGAGTGATGCAGCGATTTCCAACTACTTTATGCTCGCATCTTTGACCGATCAGAACCCACAACAATTCACACATGGATGGGGCGCACAACATACACTGTGCTAGGTTGTGGACACAATGTATGTTGCTACATGAGCTACTATCTTATGGCACACACACACACACACACACACACACACACACGTACATGTATGTATATACATATATAAATATATGCATAGCATGCCGCTTTGCATAGCTACATCTACGATGACCATTAAAAAAATTGTAATTATTTCCATACATCCGTCTCGCATGGATTTATACATTATACGTGTGTACATATATATATATATATATATATATATATATATATATATATATATGTGTGTGTGTGTGTGTGTGTGTGTGTGTGTGTAACAGCATAGTTAAATGCGTGCAAGCCAAAATAATTGAAATACATTGCGGTTGTTGTCTAAATGGTGGAACAATACATTCATGATTGAACTACTTCAACAATCGGACGCTGAGTTTCTACGTTCTACTATGTCAAAGGGACGATGAGATCCTAGCAGTAGCCCTTGCATGAGTATTGTACGCATCTTTTTTATGTGATGATGCAGCAGCGAGTCTTTGCGAATATATGACACTGTCCTCCTTTTTCTTGAAGCAGGCTGTTCCCACCTTTTGAAGGTCATGCAACCATCTGAATTGACCGGAACAAAGGGCAGAAACTGCTTTAATGGAAACTTTTCTCTCCTGTACATGTACTGTGCGCACGTGAAGGCGGGCGATGTCATGAAATATTCTATCAACCTCAGAGAAGGAAGAGAAACTCGTTTGCATGAAAACAACACGGGGAGTCGGCGAGAGCTTCCCAGCCAGATATGCCAACCTTCGATAATAAAGCATCCCATCTTTCCCTGCATACTTGTCGGGACGTCGGTAGCCTAGGTCTTTAGGACCTGGCATTTGCGGCGGATTGCATAGAATTACGTCAAATCGGCAACTCGTAGGGGGATAGTTGTTCAAAGGATGATCGTTGTTGTTGAGGTCGAAAATCGACGCACGGAAGTGTTTTCCCTCCTCGTATCCATTATTCTGTGCATTTCGACGTGCAGACTCTAGGGCCTCTGTGTTGACATCTGAGAAATGCACATAGCTGCAGAGCTTGAAGCGTAATGCCAACAGTCCTAACACGCCAGTACCGCACCCTACGTAGAGGACACGTTGCTGCTGCTGCTGCTGCTGCTTCCGATTATTATTGCCCAGAGCGTTCCCAAGCTTCTCAAAACTAACCAGCGAGAGGTTCTCGCGGTCAAAATGTGTAGCCCCTGGAACGGAGATGGTGAGAGAGGCGAAAGGAGGACATTTCACTTTTTCCGTTTTCTCCGCCTTCCGAGCGACAGACGATGTCGATGTTGGCAAGCAAAAGTGCTTCAGAGTCATGAAAGGTACTTCGTAAAGTACGACCCTATATCAGTCACACATCAAAAGTGTTTGCAACTGGAGAGGTTGTTGTGGGTTGTCCGTCCCCCCCTCTCAGGATGAATCGTCGAATCTCCCAATGGATTCTGTTCAGTTCGAGTATGAGTACTCCAACGCTTGTACTGCGGGTAGTGCGGAATATAAATGCACTCAGACCTTGACGCACCAGAAGAGTCACCTACAATCACAATGTATACGGGAGACGAGCGCCCGGGAGTGCCACTTTAAAACCGGTAATAGCAGGTTGTAGAGGGGGTATTAGTGCCAGGAGAAAAGCCGTGCTTGGGTCTTACTCTTTGTGCGCCGTCTCAGTTTAACAGAAAATATGAGCTTGATTAGGATATTATCCCGATAATTTTCTATCTACAGTGACCATTATCGTTATCATTATTATTGTTATTATTCTTTCGGATCAAGAAGAGAAGAAACTCACTCCTCCAAACCTCCTCCCATCCGGTTTGTCTGCAGACAACTCCTCATTGCACTGAGTGGGAGGACGGGCACGCTTTAAATCCATTGGGTTCAGTCTAGCTCTACAATTTGACCCTCCGAGAATGCCACCTTCACGTTCAAAGCTCTTTGTTAGAGTTGGCGATGGTACCGGGGATGGTGATAGCAAGGACAACAACAAAAAGCGTAGACCCAAGAGTCTCACCCCCATCGAACCAGGAGTCAGTCCATCTTGATACACAAGAACGCAAATAAAACAATAACAAAAAAATTTAAATCGAATGATTTTATTGGAGAATGCAGCGTATGTTATGTTGTGTGGGGTCGGAGAGGAAGCCGGAAAAAGTTCTCCCTGACATCATCTCCTGCTGTCTCCATATTTACCAAGACCCTTAGAGATTAACTGCATCGTGTTTCATTAATTTCAGGTGGATAGTGATCGTGACGACTATGATGTACGTTGTCACGAATCTTTGTGCAATCCTTATCATCATCATCATCATCATCATCATCATCATTATGACTATCAGGATGAATCTCAGGATGAATCTCTCATCGAGACTGCTCTGGAGCATGGTGCTGCTACAACTACTTACCTAATTTCTTATTTCCAATTGTAATGCGAGAATAGATAATACAGGCTTATTAGTTCCTTCCTTCTTTCTTCCTACTCTCAGGCTATTTCGTCCTTATCGAACACGCCTTGGCGTACTTAGACCAAAATGTCGGCAATTTAAGCGGCTTTTTAAACACCACCGAAGGAAGGTAATGGACTTTACTAATTCAGAAGAAGAAGAAGAAGAAGAAGAAGAAGAAGAAGAAGAAGAAGAAGAAGAAGAGTATAATGATAATAGTGATGACACAGGGCGATGTTCTTCGTCGAGTGGGGTGATGTTTTCTTGCCTGTCGGTGAGCTGAAATGACAAGGAGAACATGCATGCATTGCGTATTTTTATGGTACATTTGATAATAAAATAACAACACATATTAGGGATAAGCTGATAAAGGTGATACAGTATGGAAGCAGAGCTTTCATTTACCTACAGGGTGGGACAGGTCTGATATCAACCGATTTTGAGCGGAGGCTAATGGGTTTCACTTCTTCATGCTCCATCGCCCGGAAGTTCCTCAAGCTAGGAATGCAAATGACTCTGGTTCGGATGTGCAGCAGGGTAACAATTTTTTACCCAGACAACAACACTAAATATATAACAGTAATAATAACAACAACAACAATAATAATAATAATAATACAAAGATGATAGGAGTATATTCCTCCTCCTCCTCCTCCTCCTCCTCCTCCTCCTCAAAGGTTATCCGGAATGACATCATTGGAAGATATGTGGACCTGTACAACAGGGTATATTTTAGCCGTAGGAGTCGTAGTATCGTTCGGAATTGTCGTCGTTCCAACGCTGACAACAACAACAACAACAACAACGACAATTACGACAACGGAGATAGAAAGAAAAATGGCCAGAACCGAACGAAGGACGGGGGAGGTAAAAAGAAAAATGTCAACTTTGGTAATCACTCGAATGATAAGAATGGCAGTAGTGGTAGCGGTCTAGGTAGTAGACACAACAAGTCAGCACATAGGAGTCCAAGTTTCTATGACCAGCTAGTTTCACAACCATTCTCACACAAGATGAGGAGGAAAATATGGGCCCACATCCCAGCGACGCTCCTATTTCTCAGCACCAAAAAGGTGCGGTTTCGGGGGGGGGGGGGGTTGGCTGCTATTAACTAGGTTTTGGTCCTTGTGTTTTGTTTATATCGTCAAACAATTTCTTTTTTTTCAGTCAGTATTCATTCGGCTTTTGGTGTCATTTTGTAATGATTATCTAGACTTACTTCTTCTCCAGTGTTTGTTATTTTGATCGTATTCATTATCTTGTTGGATGAACCCATCATTGATGAGTTTTGCTTTTAGGTTTGGCTACGGCTACTAGGTATTTTTCGTATGCTTGGACTAGTCTGCTACTTCACGTGCGATCACTTCTGCCTCGCAATAAAGACCAAGATGCTGCACGGAGGTGATCCAGTATGGTACATGAGATGGCTCAAAAGAGCGCTGTGTTTTCACGTTGGGAGCTGCGTCTGTGGCCTACTGCTGAACACGTACCAATATGTGAGGAACTTCAGAAGGATCCAGCATATCAGGAAATGTATGGAGGAACTTGCAAAGAAAAAAACCTTAAATGCCGATCAAATAGAGGTAACATTATTTCCTATGTAGACATTGCACCTCCCTTCCTCTTAACTACTCCTCGTTGGTCATCATCCATACACTTCCTCACTCATGCAAGCGTTTATTCTTCCATCAAACGAAAAGCAGCTTATATCTAAGTGGATTGTTATCGTACATCAAAGGACCCAGAGTACGCACACGAGCGCCTTCGTCTAGAACACTATCGAAACTTCACTCTTGATAAAATGGCAAAGATACGCGCATCAACCTTCAAGCTTCTTCTTGACCTGGCAGCTTCCAGTGACATTGCCTTTGACTTTGGGTTCAACAAGGGAAGGATGGCTATTCTCTCCACCACCTCTGCCCTTATGGCAACGGAGCAGCTATGGACTAGGATTCGAACCGGAAAATATAATCCATGCTACGTCAATGTAGAAAGCAAACCAACCCCAAGGCTGCCTCGCGGTCTAGAACCTCCAAAATGGGGGAGTGCCAACAGCACCAGTTCCAACAGTTTTCGTTTCCCTCCAAAGTAAATACTGCTCATTTGAATAAAAGAAAGCAATGTTTGTTCCTCTTGAGTGACGACTGAATTCTATGTGAACTGGGATTGATAATCAGAGTGACTGAATTCTATGTGAACTGGGATTGATAATCAGCCGTTCAGATTTGTAATGATAGCGCGTGCACAAGCGTTGCGGTAGTGCATAAGATATCTCTACCTGTGCATTCTTGCACGTACCATGCATATGAGCGAGTACGTGGTCGAAACAAACAAGTTAGCCGACATTCTAAACTGGGTGATGGCCTCACATCCGATCCGTCCAAAATGTTTCTTGGGTCATATATGTATGCGTGTGTACGTGCACTGAAACGTTTATGCGCAAACGCTATGCACGTAGACCTGCTACGCACACCTGTAATAACATCATGTTGTGCTAGGTGATCTAAGCACGGCTACTCATGACACACGCACGCCTGCATATGCCTACTCGCGTTGTTTTTGCGCAATCATGGATGATCGATCGACAAATGCTGCTTGCATGCAATGCATGTGATGATGACCACTTACGCATTTACGCGTAGGCATGACACAGCCCATGCAGGCAATAACAAGCAGCACTAGAGCAATCATTGGCAGTGTGCAATGCACTGTTGCACACAGTGTCGCAGTTGACATTGCATCTGCATCGCTTGTTGCACCCACCCACAAGCTTGCAAACAACAGGTGACACCAAGGCTACTGATGTACGGGAAAAAACGCTTGTCAGATTTTGCTCAAAAATCAAGGAAATCGTCAGAAATAATGGACAAATTCGATGTCCAAAGTTTGCATGGAGGAAAATTTTTGCCATCAAAATTGACATTTTGATGCATGAGCGAGTGGTGACAAATCTAAAAACATGTGACTGCTCGCACGCAGGTACAACAAATAGCCACAATGCACATCTTAGCTTGTGCATGTCATCAATAGCGCTAAAAAGCCCATGAACGTGATGATGATAACACCCATGCATACTTTCATATCTCGATAATGCCGATGACTCTAGAAGTCTTACTAGAATGCCGCGTGGCAGAACTACGCGTATGGACGCAATCAGGGTTAACTTTTTTCATGACGGAAGGAATAACTAAATCGAGTTGCTAGCACATCCTTTACATGTGACGATGAACAATGATCCTGCTGCACACTCAACCAATGTTTGGGACTTGCTACCACTCAAGCGTGATGTTTGACATTGGTCAACAATATTTCTGAGTTCCCTGTTGATGACTTTTCATCTTGCAATTTAGCAACATCTGCTTCCATACTCGGTGTTAAAATAACACCGTTCAGGATAATCATCTGTTATTATATCAAACACACAATCATCATCCAAATCCATTAATTCATGGCGTGATGTGAAATGAAACCGGAAAAATTTAGACCCGGGCTAAATGCTGCTACTCGCTACATTTCTCAAGTTAAGAAAGAGGCGTTTCAGGATCAAAACCTTGGTAAGATGATGCAATGCATTCGTAGCAAGAGGAGAAATCAAAAGAGATAAGGCAGCAGCACCTAGCAAAACCTGAGTCGTTGTTGGTACGTGTGTAGTGTGTATGGTATGTGAAATGTTATGATTCCACGATTTGATGATGATGATAGGAAGGAGAATGAATCTATTACCAAACTCATATTCAAGAACAACCATAACTAGCAGTAGCAGCATGCTACATCTGTGTGTCTGCATGCATGCATGCATGCATGCAGTGTGTGTGTGTGTGTGTGTGTGTAATATATGTAAACCAATGACGCTTCAGAAGCATTGGAAACAGGATTAGAAGCAGCAGCACCTTGTACCACTCGCTATCCAAAAACCCCATCTCTAAACCTCCGTTCGCAAGAACAAAAGCAAATTCTCCTATGTTTGCGAGAGAAATCGATGACCGTATTGCCATCTGAGAAGGAGTATTATCATATCAATAAAAACAACAATAATTATGCACAATAGAGGGTATTTTATGCTAGTTTTGACAACTAGAGAGCCTGATTAGGAAGATGTATTATATGTTGTTTACGATTGAATGCATGCCGTTGGGAGCGTATGTGTGTGTGTACAGAGAGAGGGGGAGGGGGGTAATAATAATATTGTTATTACCTCTAGGTTTACACCTGGAACGTCACTGCCAAGGCCTATAACTAATGGCGTAAGTATTAGAACCTGATCAACACACACACACACATACATAATATCAGAGCGCAGCAGTGATCAGTCAAGCAAGCAAACAGGGAGATGGCACTACATCTAGTTAATAGCGCATACTATCATCATCACCTTGCCGATAAGGACACCTACGACTAGAATGCTAACAGCTATAGCTTGCTTGACCAGAAACGCTGGGTTGATTAGCATGCCTGGTAGCAGCAGCAGTTTGGAAGAGGGAGAGGAAGAAAGAAGAAGAAGAAGAAGAAGAAGAAGAAGAAGAAGAAAGAAATACTACTCGTGATCGATATTCTAACAACACACGTCGTATATTTTGACGTCATTCAAATACTACATCATGTTAGTATTTACTTGAAGTCGTTGCGGTGTCACATCGTTATTGTTGATGTAAGTCAAAATCAGTACTCTTAACAACAATATGGAAGCTTTTTGCTTCTTCATCATCGTCGTCATTATCGTTTCTTCTTCTTCTTCTTCTTCTTCTTCTTCTTCTTCTTCTTCTTCTTACCAATAGACGAGAAGAACAACGCTGCGAATATGTCGCGTACAGGTTCAAAGAGGTGCACGGCCTAGTAGTAGTAATAGTAGTAGTAGTAGTAATAGCAGCAGCAGCAGCAGCAGCAGCAGCAGCATTAAAGTGACGACAACTCATAAACGGCGTAGTTGCAGTTAAAGTATTAATAGTATTAATAGTATTAATAGTAGTAGTAGTAGTAGTAGTAGTAGTAGTAGTAATAAATGGTGTGGTACTGTTAGCTATCATAAACTCAGCAGCACCAACACCGTCAAGACTACTACTACTACCATTTCCACCACCACAACTACTACTACTACTACTACCACTACCTTGGAAGATAAGTCTCTAGGAGCAGTATTTATCAGCATACCCTAATCATAACATTCAAAGGAACATCATAACCCCAACAACAGCACCAGCAATCAGAAGAGAGGAAAATCGAGAATAGACTATATATGTAGAAAGGAAGAGGATGAAGAAGAGAGTATGAAGAGGAGGGCTGTCGTCATTTAGCAGCACCATGCTAATAGCAATGAGATTAGTAGTCTTTGATCAAAACAACAACAACACCAGCTGCAGTGGTGAGCTGTATATCATCATAATATGACAACATCATCATAATTTGGTAGTGCTGCGATTTGATATTAAATAGTATTGACCCACCGACAAGAAGGCACCAACCTCAGCAGAATTTAACACCTAAAGAGCAACACCATAAAATAGGATAAATAAGTATGAGCAATA
>ADNK01000583.1:0-20000 GCA_000320545.1 Bigelowiella natans CCMP2755 | reverse complement strand
TAGTAGTAGACGCATGATCGAGAAGATGTGTGAGTAGTGGTGGTGGCAGTAGCAGTAGTAGTAGTTGTAGTAGCATGATCGGCAAGTGCGTCTCATCAGTGCTGATAATACGTGATGATATAATATTATAGTAATTATACTAGTAATAATTGCATTTAAATTTCATATTTGGGCTGTTTGGCTTAGTACTCTCTGCTTATCAAGCATCATTTTTTCCAAGAGCAGAAGCTCCTCGTGTGGCGGCACATCAGGCTTGGAACTCATCTTCTGATGAATTATCAGAGTGATGATGATAATAACCTATTTAACCTTGAGAGAACCTTCCTAAAAATATTACCTTTTTTGGAGGCAATGTGACATTCTGTTTCCGTCGATATAGCCACCTGGTAGATTAGTGAAGGAACGTCGTGTGACATCATTATCATCATCCAATATGATTGATGATGCTGCTGCTACGTCTGCATTTGTAAGCTTGGAATTATAGAATTCACATAATCTGGAAAAATTCTACCATTCGGCGGAGAATATGAGGAGAACAAGAAGGAGGAACAGCGTATTGTAATTTCTTTCTTTGCAAAGAGGGGAGCCAGGCCCCATTTTTCCAGGAGCACCCCCAGCTCTAATGTTGTTATTGTTATTGTTTATGTTGCGTAAATGTAACTTGATGGGATTAAAAAAAGTACTGAATATATCTGCTGCGATTTTGTGTAGAAAACAAAAGCCAGCTAACTGTTGCGACTTGACTGAAGAAGTTCCTAGTAAGTAGTACGACAACTTAACTATATCATCATCATCAGTTATCAGTTTGTCAGTTACTACTTCTACTAGCTGCATCCTACCTCCACCTCCTCTTCTTACGACCCATATTACTTATTACAACAGCAAGTGTAAAAACCCGCAAGGGTGGTTGCACTAATGCTTGCCTTCCTCCTTGCCTTGGCTACTCTTCTCGATTCAACCGAAGGAATTGAATTCGTCTATTCCAATAGCACTGGGTGCCCAAGGGGATCCTATTACAGATTCAGTGGCACGGGCCACACCTGCCCCGCGTAATTGTTTCAGCAACTGTTTAGAGATGACATCAGGAAGAATCTAGAAGAGAGGAGTGAATTTGGGATACTGGATTAGACGTACTGATTCCTCATCATTTTCGCAAATGTCTGCGCACCATGTCTACAATGAATCTTTCGTTCATACCTACAAATATGATGTCTTTTTGTGTTCTTCATTTATTTTCTATATCCCTGATCTGCCTTTTTTCTCCTTCTCTCTTCACACAAAATAGATGCGGTTACGACTATTACACGGATGCTACAAACCTGACTGAATGCATGGATTGTAACTTTATCGGGTTAATACCGGAGGATAGATTTACGTTCTTAAAAGGATCGGGCTCAAAAGACGCCTGCTTGTTACGAGACCATGAGAGTTACCTTACCAAAACGGGTGCAGAAAGTAGCGGAATCGCTATTGCTGTATTTCTTTCCTTATCAGGGTTGGTAGTAATCTCAACTTTCTGCATCGAATTTGACGACGAAGATAGCCGAACTCTTTTCATGCTACTTGGAATTGTGGGCACCCTCGTCCTCACTCTCGCAACGGGGTCAATGATGTGTGTGGTCATTGCTAGTGTACCTACCAGCTTCGATGATTACGGGACACCAGGGTACTCGCAAAGTGCGGGGCACTACATCACGCTCTTGTTGGCTGTACTCCTCCATCTTCCATTTGCGTTCGCCATGATTCCGACTGGAATGATGTGCTGTGATGATGCTGAAGACTACTACTGGACACCCGCTGCCACTATTATCATATCACACATCATGATGGTCGCTGTTGTGGCAGATTTTATGGAGGCACGCCCGAAGTCTTATACTAGGGCTGGTAGTACTTCATAGCTATATATGGAAATGTTTTTTTAATTTTAGCAGTATTATCGCTCCTAAGAAAAATCTCTCTCCTCATTTATACTACTATTAATAAATTTTGTAATATTTATATATATATATATATATATATATATATATACTATACTATACATATATCTACTTATTTATCAGGAGGCACCGTTAATTTGGATGAGTTGTCGCATCAACCATGGGTGTTCGAAGAATGGGCCGTCCCTATCCTCTGCATTTCTTTAGTCATGACCATATTTTGGTTTTTCCTCTTATCTATTAATAGTGACAATGATTGCGGCGATTGTGACTGTTGCGGCGATTGTGACTGTTGTGGCGACGACTGCTGCTGGATTTTTGATGAATTCGAAAGGGATATTCATTGCGAGGATCGGTGCCCTTGCTGCTTTTGTTGGTGGGACAACTGCAGTTGCGACTGCAATTGCGACTGTTTTGAAAGGAAGTCTGCTGCAAGTGTTCCACCGGCAAACGGCAACGGAACTCCTGTTGTGGCAGGAAGTGTTGTGACAGCAGAGACAAAAGATCATGTGGCAGGAAGTGTTGTGACAGCACAGTCAAAAGATCAGAGTAAGAAGGCGCGAATATTTACTGTGAAACGAGCCATATCGAACAAACTCGGATTTGGAAACAACGCCCAAGTAAATCCAGAATTTGTTCAGGATGAAAATCCAGATTGATTGTGGTTTTGGCAAATTGAGTTTCATTGTTTGCTGTCCTTTAGACCCTACATTGATTTTTGAAGAGCGTAGCTCGGTGCTGTGTGCAATGCAAGCCAATGAACCCTTGCACGACATGCGCACATGTACGTGAGCTTTGTGCTCCATGTGCATGTTGTGCACATTCATGACGAGCGTGATGCGCCGATGAATGGTGGTGTGACCGAGTACGTACGTTGTCCACAATGTAAAGACATAAATGTCCCTATCCCTATAACAATTCCACTCAACGCTACGCCAGCTTGAAAACGGAATTTTTTTTGCTGCAATGCAACATCAGCGGTGGCAACATTGCATTGCGCATCAAATCAGATTTCATTGCTACTGCATCCAATGTTATGCTTCTGAGCGAGTTGTGCAGCTAACATAATGCTGGTTTGCAGCAAGTAGCTTCAAATTGCACTTTGCATCTACCTGATTTCGCAATGATTTTTGCATTTCAATTTGAAATGCACAGCTATGATCATGGCTGACGAGCCATCATGCTATCAAAATGAACCACTTGTTAAGCACAAAAGCAATCTGAAAATTCAGATGGTGGCTGAGGTGCTTCAACGATAGCACTGTATTCATGAATGAGCATAATCGGATTCACTGTGAATGAGCATGATCGACGAAATCCAACATGACTTAACTAACTACTGCACCTTGTTTTATTAACAAAAATCTGTCGTATCATGAGGTGATGGAAGATGCAGGATGGAAAGATTTTAGGGTGGCGAACTGAAATCCCTACATACCAAAAGAAAAACCGGACATGGGTCTATAGCGATTTAATACGATGCATGTGAAACCTTTATCTCATGATTACATATATATCTAAAATGAATAATAAAGATATCACGAACCAACAATTTCTAAATCTTTGTGAGCATGGCAACGCCCGTCGATGCACATACCGCTTTGAGCATCCTTGGTAGGAGCAGCTCTAGCACCTTTATCGTTTGGATTCGATGATTACTTGTTTCGGGACTATGCATCTTTATGGACAAGAGACCTCACAATTTGTACGGGATGACGATATAAGATGACACTACATCTAGTCACTTGTTACCAAAAGTATGCTTCCTGGCCTAGCCATGTCGTATAGGTAGGATGCATGGAACGAGGCATCATCAATTGCTAATCAGTTATGATATACAAACTTGAAACCTCTCAATTTTGAGATGTTGTGACTCTCCCAGCAGGTTCTTAATTAATTATTAATCAACAAATAGAAAAAGAAGAAAACACTTCGCTCATTCATTACTACTTCTATGCTATAGTGTCAACCAACAAACATCTCACCTGGGTCTCCTGAATATGCATCTGCCAGAACTTCGATCACAGATAAATCATCGACACCACGTCATGAACAAAACCATCAACAAATACACAAGCCTTCAAAGGGTGATAGGTAATAATCATCATCACAACTTTTATCTTACCAGAAACATACTTGAGTTCTTTCAAAACAGATGCCATTGTAAAATTTTGCATCGCACTTGGTGGACGGAAGAATTTGCATCGTGGATCATCTTTTTCCTTTTTCCTCGTACTTTTTTTCATATCGTTAATGTTGTCCTCCCGTCTTTTCCCTCTCCTTTTCCTCAGCAGCCCTCCACATTCATCATCCAAATTTTGAGTAGCATTAGACAACTGATATGTATCTACTACCTACATATAACAATAATAAACACCAGCACCATATTATTCACGTGTGACTACGGTGGTGGCATTGCTCTCTCTCTCTCTCTCTCTCTCTCTCTCTCTCTCTCTGCGCTTGCTATTCCTCACTATTTTATTTTGTCGATACAACTTCCTTTCCCTCCTATTTCGGACTTTCCGTGTTGGCTGCGGCCTCTCTATTTGTTTCTCAAGCACTGCAACACACCTTCTGACATTCTTTGAGTTTTCCCTTAAATTCATCTCTAGAGAACCAAATGCTCGGGGTGTCCATAGTCTATTCGATATTTAAAAGTGACATATTTCTTACGTATTGATAAGAAGACGAAGAATTTCTGAATAGTGAGTGTTAAAGCGATCTCCCTCCTCCTTTTGATTTGACTAAATGGTAATAGGAGGTACCATATGGTTTGCGAAGAAGTGTCCGTCATTAGCAGCCTGAATCATTAAATCTCTATGCTGCAATAGATTTGAAAATATTTTCCGGCGGCGTGTGAGTCAAGTGTAAGAGCAAAAGCTCGAAAGCATTTAACTTTATACTCTCTGTCGTTAACTCGAAGTGATTTTTTGTAATAATACCTCTTCGGTTGTGATGTGGCCCGAAATAATAAAAAAAGTCACTTTCACCTTCAAAAATAATGACAATATTCATCATCATCATCATCATCATCATCATCATCATTATGCATTTATAAACCGCTTGGCGGTGAAATAAGCCGCACCAATTCTAAACTCAGAAATACATTGAACATAAACTTAAACAACTTAATTTGCAGCAACATCGCTCGCCATACGTGGTATTTCCTCAGGATATCAAGAAGTTTCCTAGTAAGTAAGAACGATTTGCAAATGACCAATTGGTACAATGATCACTACTCATTACTATTCATATGAAATTACCACCTAAAACATCCAGCGTTGATACTGGGCGCGTCGTCGATTGTTAAAGCAACTATGATCTGAGCAGACAGTTGGTCAGAATAGTTGCTGATCGCTCAACAACCTTTGTATGTCCTGTTTTCATTGATAATCACTTTGGATGCTGCTGATGATGAAGAAGCCTTCGCGATAATGGGAAGATAAAACCACACATCTTTGTATGGAGGACAGATACACCGAAAAATGTCCGTGATTGTCCTCACATACCGTCCTAACACACACCGAAGAGCCTAAGTTGACAAAATGATGGTGATTCCAAATAGATGATGCAATGCCGTTGCGGTGGAGTGGAAGAGATGCATAGTAGGACCTCAAAGATAATTCTCACGACAAGGGAGAATAGGAAGGAGAGTCTTGGAGCATTGGCAGCCATAATGATCTTTGTGGTAGTAATAAGTAGTAGGAAAGTGAGCAAGATCCAAGTTAAACAAACACATCCCGTGATCAAGTACTACTACAAGTACAAGTACGGATCTAGTACTGATGCTGCTGCTGCTGCTGTTTCTAGTCGCATCATCATCCTTGACTGCATTTTATTATAGTGTCTCATAATGGACGCGTGACTTTAGAAATTTGGGGAATAATTTCCAGATTTACTGGAGGAGCTAGTTAGTTAGTTAGTTAATCTTTTCGCGCCCTTGACTTCCCAGCTATGTTGTTACACCGAAGTGATTTTCATAGTGGATGTTGTCTTTTTACGGACATTGCGAAAGTCAAAACTTGCATGGCAAAACATAGCAAAATTTGTTAGTACACCGAGCTTTCTTAATACAAATCATCATCTGAAAGTTCCAGTACAAATACTGACAAGAAAGACGATAACAATAACAACAACAACAACAACAACAACAATGAACTGACAAAACACAGAACCACCCTGCCATTACGACCACGAAGAACGCAGTGAACAAAGGTGCTGGTGAGGAGAAATACCATCCGGGGCCCCATTCGATCAGCTGTTCTCGATGACAACAACATCGCTCAAGAGTATCAACGCACTTGGACTTGCGGGGTTGAGCTTTGGCATTGGCTATGTCCTCGGATCTAGAAAATTCTCATATATTTTCAGCACAAAACGAGGAAATGAGAAAGCCCAACACGAAGCAAAGGTCTGGAATCATCGTATAAGTTGTGTCACATTTTCGCTCAAACACATGCGTCGTTGTTAGGATGAAACATTTTCGTGGAACAAACGTGCGAAGGACCCTAAACCACCGGCATCATCAGAGGCGTGGGTGGAAGTCTACGATGAACCAAGGCATTTCGTGGAGATGGACAATGAGTAAGCACGTTGTTATTGTTGTTGTTGTCGTCATGATAGTAATTTGTGATGATGATGACTCACCCCACTCACTCCTCGTACAAAGCTTTAACTAATAACAAGCAACAGCGGCATTGCCACAACCTAAAAACATTTATGAGGTTGTGAAAAGGGTCACGCAGATGATGATGATGATGATAATGATGATGATGATGGCACTGTTGTTGATCAAAGTGAAAGTTTGATCGCGACGTGCTTGCATCAATGATGCCGTGTTTGCCACCACCCCCACCAGGTTCTGTCGGGTTATTCGCTTTCGTTTCCCCCCAAAAGACAAAACGCTGTTCCACAGGTTGCTTGCTCGTTAGCTGTTGTTGCATAGTAGTAGTAGCACCACTGATCGTGAGAGAAGAATCTATGATCATGAGAATAGAATCCATGATCATGAAGAAGAATCCATGAGCTTGGCTATGGCAGCACCACTGATCATGAGAGAAGAGTCCATGAGCTGGGCTGTGGCGTTATTCTACTTTCTTTTTCATTTGCCATATACCTTTATTAATCAGGCATTCGGTAGATTCTTTTTTCGTGTTCTTCAATTCCACACGCGTTCGGTACTCTTCACCATTGCAGTCAAGCTATGACGATCTAAATAAAAAATCTCTTTGTTGGTGTTATTATTGGTTATTGTTCCATTAGGAATGAACAACAGGGCTGTCCAGTGCATGAATTTGGTATTATCAATTGCTACCTTCTACAAAAGTCATTAGCCCCTAGCAATTTTAGATGCTGCTTCTGCTTCTTTCCGTGTCGATGATGATCTGGCCTCTTCTGCCACATTATTACCATCATAATTAGAAATAGAGGCAGGAAACGCTTCAGGTGCGTGCTATTGCACCGAGGTCATTTATGACGACGCTAATTAATTATTACGCCTATTCTTATTTTGCTGTTGTTCATGGTATTAACTTGTTGTTGTTATTGTTGTTGTTATTTTCTCGCCGCAGCCAATTATTCACCGCATCTCCAATCTGGGGCCGAATTGGATGCATGGCCTTGATGTAGAGATCAAGTCCTTGGTGTGTTGTCATACGTATCCAAATGAATCATTTATGCCTTCACAAACAAACGCCTACAATTCTTTATACAACACCATATCAGCTGTAACCGCTCTGACCGCCATCGCCCAATACTGCACTTATCAATCTTCCTATTCACCTCTTCCTCTTCCTCCCTCTCTTTAGAAAACTAAAGAGTACAAAGTCAAGCCGCTTAAAGACACTAAGAACATCAGACTTATTTTTGATAATTATACGAAAGGCGGCAAGGTAGAGGGCCGGCGTTTTCTTAACATCTCTGTGCGACAATTGCTGCATGCTAAACGCTATTTCTCATTTTTCTTCCAGCGTATGCGCGTCTACATGCTGAGCATCCCGACCGGAGAAACTGTAAAGGACCTCTCGTTGTCATTTCCGAAGCTGTGTATGTGCTACAAGGGTAGAGACAACAACAACATCATCATCATCATCATCATCATCATCATTCCCCGTCGTCGTAGTCTTCGTCTCGTGATTTCGCGGAAGAACACAACAAACGCATACACAAGTGCGCGCGTGCGCACACACACACACACACACACAGGTTGTGCAAAAATGTGAGTGCGTGTGTGTGTGTGTGTGTGAGAGAGAGAGAGAGAGAGAGAGAGAGAGAGAGAGAGGGGGAGAGAGAGGCATGCTTCACTTTCTCTTTTTTTGAAAAACGGTAACGCTTGGTGTTATTACTCCTACTCTATTGAAGGAGGGAAGCTTAAGGTGAATAGTGCGGGAGGTACTAAAGAAATAACAAGGTGATAGATCTAATCCGCACACATATAAGTAGCTGCTAAGCAAAAGTAATAATTTGGGTATCATTACCAGATATCGTGGAACATACTGGTGGAATGGCGACCCTTTTGAGGGTAGCATCACCAACACTGGGGATGCAGAATACAAGGTTATGATCGCTGAATGGCATTAGTGATAGTGAATCTAGAGACAAAAGTTATTGCCAATGCAACAGAAACGAGAGGTTGCAAGAAAAATACTT
Organism: Bigelowiella natans CCMP2755; assembly: GCA_000320545.1. Taxonomy (NCBI): domain Eukaryota; phylum Cercozoa; class Chlorarachniophyceae; genus Bigelowiella; species Bigelowiella natans. The sequence continues at coordinate 11,415 of ADNK01000583.1, read as the reverse complement.
CGTTAGATGTGAGACGGATGTAATGAATTAATTAAATATTTTTCAATTGTCACACACATGTAGCACTGATTACATGATTTAGCTAGCAAACTCCAATTTGCACGTGTGTACGTGCACTGCAAGGCGGCTACGGCGGATGCAACTCACCACTACTAGATTGATGCTTCTTGTGCGCCGGTAACCTTCTGACACACACAACCAGCAGAAACTTGTGACCGGCGGCCGCACCACGAATTTTTTTTTCAAAAAGCCTGGAAAACCACAAAAAAACATTGCCATGCATTGCGAACGCACTCTGGTGGACTCTGACGAGCTTCTGCTGGCTTCAAATGCGCTCAAACACTCAAACACCCTTTTGCGTTGTGTTGAACTGGTGAAAGTTGACGCGCGCAAAAGGTGCAAAAACTCGATTTTGAAATTTTTTGCAACGTGACGTTCACTCTCAAATTAAAAACGTTATTTTGCTCCGAAACTCAAACCGTGCGCAGCATTATTGGTTTGCCAAAAGTGTGCGCGATGCTCAATTGTGGATTTGCATGTCGTGCGATCGAGCCATCGTGTTCAAAACAGCGTGAGAATTTTCCAAATCTGAGGGTTGGAAAAATGACAAAAAAACACGCAAAAAAGCATGCAGAGCAGGAAATGCATGCGCGACACGCGCGCCCTGAAACTTGCTCGAGCGTTCTAGCGTTGTTTCTCATCACGTTCGAGCAGTTTTCAAGCGTCACTTGGTGTGGTGTCGCGTTGCATGCTGCTGCACCCTTGGTTGATCTGAGTGTTACATGGTTTGTGCTGGATGTGCATCACATGCAGCTGCACCACCGCAAGCACAGCACAATTCAAATGGTGCACATGCGTGCAGCCTCGCAGTGCAAGCATGCATCGCATGAATGCTAGCGCGCTCTAGCACTGTGGTCATGCTTCGCGCACATGATGTGTGCTCCCCAAAATAAAACAAGTAGCCCTTGATCACACGCACGAGCTACTGATCTTTCATTCGGATAACTGAATGCAAAACGACACTTCCCTCATGGATGCGCACTGTCACCGGATTTCAAATTTTGTGGATAACTCAATGCTGTTGCTTGAGTTGCAGCTTGAATGCGATTTTGCATTTCGTACTTGAACCATTGTCATCGTGGCAACTTGAACTTTCCGTTGTCTTGGATGCATTGTGGTGCACAAATAGAAAGACGATGACACTTTCCGCACCAAAAATTTCGCTTGCTCAAACACTTGCTGATATTTTGCTGGTACATTTGACAACTCACTCGTATTGAGAAATACCTACAACTCCTTTGCATCCTTTCCTGAGAATTTCTCAATAAAGTCTGTGAGAAATGGCAAACCGGTGACGACGACGGCGACGCACAAACAAACAACTCGTTCAACATTGGTGCATCATCATCGGTAGCAGTAAGTTCGTTCTTATGGATGGTTGTTCCATACCTTTGATGGAAGCGACAGTGTCGAAAATAGGTTTCAATAGAGTCCCCTTTTCATACCGTAGTTTTATCTGACACCACCCATCACGAACAATCCAAGTCCCGGTAAAGGAAGGACGAGGAGGGTCTTTTGTTACTTGTAGTTTTGGTAGTAATAGTAGTAGAAGTAGTAGTAGTAGTAGTAGTAGTAGCAATAGTAGTAGCAATAGTAGTAGTAATAGTAGTAGTAATAGTAGTAGTAGTAGTGTACCTCCATGGCAAAACGCCTCAGCTCTTGTTTTGGGTTTCGAAACAACAGCCTAATCAACGATGTGTAATGTCATTGATGGTGTTGTTATTTTTACGTTTTATCATCATTATCATCATCATCATATTCATTATAGCTCCAGCAGCAGCAGCAGCAGCAGCAGCAGCAGCAATTGTTGGGAGCAATAATCTATTGATGAACGGAATGGAAGAGGAGAAGGACGAGGAAGAGGAAAGACAGAGAAATAAGAAGAAAACCCGGCTAAATCACATCTAAAACAAACACATACGCACGTACCTGCTTCTTGACGTTGTACTACTACCACTGCTACTGCCAATAGCCTGATTGTTAGAACTGCCTAGATCGTCATCGATAGCAGCAGCAGCAGCAGCAGCAGCAACCCTATTGAGGAGTGCGTGCGCGTGCAATACTTCCGAGTTAAGACTATCTGTAAAAGGAGGAGGAGGAGGAGGAATCGTATTGATGTTGCGAGTATGATAAGCAAAAGCAGCGAAGAAGAGAATATGAAAGAAGAAGACCACGACAAAGGCATGACGTTATGCCAATTACTGAGTCGTTCAAGTACTCCCGACTACAATCGCACGTCATCGCACATCACCACCATCATCATCATCATCATCATCATCATCAACAACAACAACAACAACAAATGACATATCATATTGTATATACTACAACTACTACTACTACTACTACTACTACTACTACTACTGTGGTAGTGCGTACGTACTTTACAACTTACTTATTCTCTGGAGTAGTGATAAGGGATCTGTGCATATTTCACATGTTTGTGGGCAGAGTACTGATAGAGGACCGAATCTAGTGATGACAACACAACACAAGCTAAGTAGTAATAATAGCACTAATCATCCCTCTTATGTTCTAATTATCAGTATTATTTATAGCACTAATCATCCCTCTTATGTTCTAATTATCATTATTATTTGTTATTCATTATGATCGAAGTCGGTGAAGGAGGTGGTGTGATGGCGGAGTTAGTCATCAAATACAACAATACTCATGCTACTAAAGAATCATAGGTAAAGCAGCATTAGTTGAATATGTTAGTACGTACATAATGTATGTATGCATATGAGTGGTTGTATGTAGTTGCGCGGCTGTCATATTTATTTCGAGAATCTAATTATAATATATATATATATATATATATATATATATATATATGTGTGTGTGTGTGTGTGTGTGTGTGTGTGAATATAGTAGAGGATCTCGTATCATATCGTATCAGAATGTTGCAATATAGATGGTGTGTCATCATATATATATCGTTGTAATAGAATGTTGCATTATAGATGATGTGTCATCACATATATATCGTTGTAATAGAATGTTGCATTATAGATGATGTGTCATCACATATCGTTGTAATAGAATGTTGCAATATAGATGATGTGTCATCACATATCGTTGTAATAGAATGTTGCAATATAGATGATGTGTCATCACATATCGTTGTAATAGAAAGTTGCAATATAGATGATGTGTCATCACATATCGTTGTAATAGAATGTTGCAATATAGATGATGTGTCATCACATATCGTTGTAATAGAATGTTGCAATATAGATGGGTGTGTCACTACTCACACACAAACTACTATTTCCCTGCACAGCTTCCTTCAACATACTCCATATCTAGGTAGAAGTACTAGTAAAAGCTATAACTACCTACTACTACTACTACTACTACTACTACTGTGTACCAACTGGTACTTACTTACCCTAGATTATCTTCGCAGTTGGCCTCGTTCAGTTGATAGAGCTTCAAAGCTTCCTAATAAAGAGAGTAGACAATTACGTATACCAGTGATGAATGACAACGTTGACAACACAACATCGAGATATCATATTACGTATACCAGTGATGAATGACAACGTTGACGACACAACATCGAGATATCATATTACGTATACCAGTGATGAATGACAACGTTGACGACACAACATCGAGATATCATATTACGTATACCAGTGATGAATGACAACGTTGACGACACAACATCGAGATATCATAAAACTAGATTATCTCTACTACTATCATCATCATCTCTGAAAACCACATTGTGGAACAACACTATCGATCTGTACTTTGAAAATAAATAAAGGAGGTAGAATTTACAACATGCAGATAGTAGTATCACAATGGTTATCACCATCATCATCGCCTGATTACGATTATGATGGTGAGTGAAAAACCTGGCATGTTTTTGCATTTCCCTTGCTGGCTTCATATACCCCCTACCAACCAACAGATGATTAATAGAATCATAGTACCCGTACGACCAATACAAATAAATACTATAAGAAACACCAAACGCCACAACAAACAACATCGCTAAGTGCCAGGGGAAGATGTATATAATTCTCTGCTTCATTGCATAATTTGTTATGTTTTACTTGATGATCATCTTTGCACAAGGCTGATTTGTGGAAGTCGTTAATCTGCTCTTGAATGCTAGTAGTATCATCAATTCGAATAAATATGATGAAGGCACACACGTCGTGAATATATCGGCCATCGCTTACAGGATGATGATAACGTAAAGCATTATTGCACATCAACATCTATACCTTAAAGCATCTGCTCGTACCCGTTGGCTCAACCTTAGCGTTTCATGCATCGTCTTTGCATTTATTTGAGAGAAGGAAGAGGAAGAGGATAGCGAGGAAACAGAATCATCCTGGTCTTTACCATCTCCATTGGCAGTTGCTACAATATCGGTCGCAGAATCATCCTGGTCTTTACCATCTCCATTGGCAGTTGCTACAATATCGGTCGCAGAATTTAGAACTGTTGTAGCGTCGCCCCTACTCCATAATGAAAGAAAATGATTATTAATAATAACAGCATAGATGATGATTCTTGCGTGGATAACTACTACCTACCTACCTACCTACCTACCTACTACTTGGGTGTAGGTAGTAGTAGTCAATGGGATAATAATGTGCTAGTAGCAGTAGTAGTAGTAGTGGTAGTAGTAGTAGTAGACCACGAACCAACTACTGTCCTCTTCGTCCTCTAATTTACTCCCTCCCTTCCTCCCCTCCACTCATATATTTTGACGCTGATGTTTTTGTGCCAGCAGTGTCCTCGTTGCATCCTGATACCCCCCACTACTCGTACAATGTCGTGAATCATCATTTCACACATCATCTAGTTCCTCTTCACAATGAGTCACCATGCTACCACTTATCCGTGACCCACTATGACTATTTATCTATGAGGATAACTTGGCGAGAAGCAGCTGTCTCATGATCTCATGCTCAGAATCGGCAATTCTTGTTAGCGTAGAGCTGAAGAGGGATAGTAATATTTCATGGTAGCAGCAGAACACACAGAGAAGAGTAAACTATTATAGTGATAAAAGTACTTGTTTTAGAACAACGAACTGTCGCTCTCTTAAAAAAATTCCGAAGTACGACTTTAGGTCATTCCTTATGAACTTGAGTAAAGATTCCAAAGATTCCGAACTTTCCAATTCTACAGCCTCCAGCGAGCCAATTGATGGGGATTCATTGTCTCCACCAGCTGTCAAGATATGGACGACGAGTGGGTTTTATTTTCCCTTACGATACAGAAAGGTTTCTCCATTATGATACAGAAAGATTACCCTTTACTTTGCTAGCATTTGTGTGCTTCTCCAGCATAGCTACAAGCTCCTAACCAAGCAGCGTTCAATTGTTTAGCCGCCTCTTATATACTAAATATGAACCTACTTTTTGAACTTCTCCAAACCGAACATGTTTGATCTCCTCCTTATACATTTGTATGTTTGTCTCCTTTGCGAAGCTGTTCTGACCGTCCCCCGGACTAATTTCATCAGTTCGCACTGACGATGGTGCCAGTAGCAGGAGGGCAAGGAGGAGCCCGGTCATTTTATGTAGATTTAGTGTCACTAATGCAGTCGTATACTATAAAACACAGGCAAATTTATTTGTATTCTATAGGTATGGCGAAAAAAAAAAAAGGTAGGTTGTTCATGTATGATCTACTGACCAACATTATTATTGATGATGATGACATTAGATCTATCATTATTAGACTCGTAGATCTACACTACTACTCCTTGTGTCGTAGGAAAAGGGACGGGTGATGATGAGACAAAAATGAGAAAAATACGTTCATTTCTGTGCCTGCTGCAGGGTTTGAACCTGCGCGTACCGAAGTACATTGGTACTTAAGACCAACGGATTAGACCACTCTCCCAAACAGGCCAACAAAATTAATTCATGTAATTTTGCAAAATTCATATAACTCGTACTATGTTTTTAGAGTAATGAAAGGGAATCCTTTCCTACGACAACTCCCAGCACAGCGGCGACTGCGGCGATGGCGGCTTGGCGTCGCTATCGCCGACGATGTTATCTTATTCGGTGGTTATGGTTATTCGTAATCTTCTCAGTGTTATTCTTAACATTGACAGCTCTATCACTTGTATCAACAAGGCTGGGACGGAGCTCTACCATGACACAGCTCCTTCCCCGCATCATCTCAATGACCTCATCAAACTCAAGGTGGTATCGTTGTATGAGTATGGACTCGCGGTCGCAGTTGTCCCTCCACTGCCACTGTCGATCAGTAGATTGGCCGCAAGTAATCTATATTAATGGGCCATCGAGCTCAGGAAAAACTACGCTTCGAAAGGTGAAGAACTAGTTGAAAATTGGTGATGATTCAGACATAACATGTGCCTGCTGCCACCACTGTTGTATAGGGATTGCAAAGGAGGTTGCGGAGTGAAGGTAACACATGTAATGCGTCTACACAATTTATCAAATACATTCTACCATCTTTGTCACATATTTCAACTTTTCCCTCCCCCCGTTGAAGTTCTTCACTTTTTCTCATGAAGAGTTTCGTTGTGAAAGCTGTCTGTTTATTAATGAGGAGGTGCCCACATTGATGAAGGTACACACTAACTCGATCACAGTTACCTATTTAGCGACTGGAATTGATATTCTTCTTCGCGAAATGCTCCCAGGTAGATTATCAAACCCTGTGAAGTAGCTGAAACACTGTAACAACAACAAGTTACTATTTCTACTTGTTTACTGCTCTACTAGACAAATAGCAGAACTACTTCACTTGATGATGATGGCGATGATGATTATGATAATGAGGTGACGAAAGCTATGTTCTGATGCCCATAATAACTGCACCAACAACGCAAATAAATACGCTAAACACCCAGACCACTGCTTTCTGGAGAATGATAGAAGCCCAATAAACAAGCAAGACACCGATTGGTTTTACTGGGAGGCACAAGGAGGAGGGGAAAATTTAGCTTCATCAAAAGCATCATGTGGTAACATATCGCCACCGCCACTTGGGCAACGCTGACGATCGACTTGTACACCCATAGTGAGAACAATAGTATGAAGGAGCGGTTTGCACCACGGATGAAAATTAAATTTCGACTTATCAAGTTTACAAAGTGTGTGTGTGTGTGTGTGTGTGCGTATCTATGTATCGGCGAAGGGACCTATTTTAGAATAAAAGGGAATAAGTTTTGCTGGAAATACCCCAACCTATATATCAACTGCATTGTTAATTGCCCAATAAATACTACAAAACCAATTAAACAGCAACTCAACAACAACAACAACAACAACAACAATAGGTCTCTATGTTGACAGCAACAGCAATGACGACAACAGCGGTAGTAAGAATGACAACAGCAATGAGATCAGAAGCGTTACATTGCGGGCCGGAATCAAAGCAAGGACCGCCTGGCAGGGTACCCAAATGCAACATTAAACACAAAATAGTATGCTGAAAATCTATCAAATATGTAGAAATATTATCAATAATAAAATTATTTATACGTAACATAGGCCTAGTCGAAAGCACTGTTGGATTAGTACGAGCTGGAAACTTTGTCATTGTGGATGATGTCTGCTTCGAAGGAAGCTGGCAACTCGAGTAGTAGGAGTAGGAGTAGGAGTAATTATAGCACGAACATAACAACAAACGTTTCACTTTACAGCATATATTATGTTTTTCTCCTTGAATCTTTATGATCATCATTATCATAATTACTACCATCATGGAGTTTTGTTATTCAACAATTGGAGATAATCACTCAACAGTTGGTCTGTATTATTCAACAACAATTGGAGATAATCACTCAACAGTTGGTCTGTATGCTCCAACATTACTCATTACACTGCGTAAAGAACTTCTACACGTAGCAACAACAACCAATCAATCAATCAGTTGTAGAAGAAGACCACATAGGAGCAGCTAATAATAATATTCGTCATCGTCTAGGAAATGGAAGCAGCATCTTAGCCCTTTTCATACCATATTTGTCGGGATTCGATGCGATCTTGATGTGCTTCAGGTATTCCTACATAAATGCAATCATATGGCAGTAAATAACCTGGAATGCCTTACTTATTTAATAAATGTAGTGGCTATGATGGTAATAGCAGTTTTAGAAAGACGAGTGAATAAACAGGAACGCTTAAAAATACAATCTAATGAGGAATATTTAACAAATCATTCGTCTTCATATATATTTCGAAAAGAAGCTCTCTCTCTCTCTCTCTCTCTCTCTCTCTCTCTCTCTCTCCTCTCTTTCTTTCTCCCCCGATACTGTGTCATTAGAGTTTATTCTTGCACCACAACTGGTGAGTAACGGCATTAAGAGCGACTTACATTTGTTGTTGTTGCGAATTGATTGTCGGTGTTCTTCTTCTAACGAGGAACGTGAGAGGGCTCGTGGAGATCGAAGGATTGGATCAGCTAAGGCATGAATAGATTATTGCGAGAAGCACACAAGCAGGAACACGACAATTCAATAGATCGTCGACGCTTTTGACGAAGATATGGAACAACCTAAAAATATGAAGATATCATACTGCATGCAGAAATAAACATACATACGTAATTACTTTTCCTAACTTGCTAAATGGTGAGCTGCTTCTTAATTTGTGGGATGATAAATGGCGGTCATACACGGACACATACAACACTACCATTGAGGGAAAAACCATAATTTCTACCTTGGGAACGCCGCAATGAACAGGTTCAGGCACAATTAGTTCACCCCACATCATTTTCCGGATCTTCAGGAGAACGTGGCTGGTATGACCTGGAGGTCAGCACCTCGAAACTCAACCCCGAAGAATGCGTTGATGCCGTTCTTAATGCCATCACAAGTCGCAAACACTAAACAATTTCCAAGGTACTAACAATAGATGAGTAATGTCACGCGTGCAGCTAACAAACCGTCATTGCATGTAGTGACCATGACACAGGTGTCATCGCAGTAACGCACACTGCTAGCATGATGGTGATCCTAGCTATGCCCCTGATGCAATGATGCTAGGATGGCATGTCCGATCCTCAAATGCAATGGCAAATGTTGCGCTAGTTCTAGCATTGTTGCAGCTGCTTAGAGGTTGTCGGTCTGCATGGTGGAACCGCTGAATCTCTCCTCAAGCTGCTCCGCGCTTCCTTGCGCTTGCTAGCTCATTGGAGCGCACTAGCCAGACTAGCGCACAGTGTCAACACTTTGGGCAACGGAAGCACAATGCCGATCGAAGGAAGGCAAAAAGGCAGAATGCAAATTCAAACTTCATGCAAGCAAGCAGGCACCATGCAACTCGTTGTCATGATGCACGCATGCTTGTGGCTGGCCATTGCTGTCACGTGATCGGGTGGGCAAGTCCAGAAGTGCAAGACCTCAAGCAAGCTCTGGTTGGATTGATCCAATCTAGCAATTGCCATGCAAGTGAAAGTTTGTTGTCGCACCTAGCCATCATCATCGGGACTCAATCAAAGCAGCGTGGTGAGACCCACTCAGCTCGAAAGCTTGAGTTTGAGACTTCCTAGCAACGCTTTTGCCAGCAATTGCAATCATTGTGCTGACCCTCTGCACGGCCAGTTCTGCAAAAACGGCTCGTCGGTGAGGTCCACACGTGAAACTTCAATTCGACGCGTCTTTTGAGAAACGTTCGAACCCCAAACCTTCCCATTTGGTCGTGTAAATTTTCCAAGCTTGTTCACTTTTGTGCAGGTTCGTGTCAGGGTTGCTTCAGACTTTCACTTGCCAATGTGTAACTAGTCCAAACACTTTCATTTGTCGCACAATCCGAAAGGAAGGCATCTTTTTGTTCGGGTAGTCTTTTTGTCATCCGTGAACAACAAGACATTTCCAGGACATGGGCAACGGGCCTTAGCTTGCTTTTACGAGATCTACATTTTGCCTACATTTTTGTGCTAGATCTAGTCGCAACTGTGATAATGCAGAGGAAATATTATTTACTACTAGCAGTACCACCGGAACAATGGCTACTGTTGCATAACGTGCTCTAATTTATGGTAACCGAGTTTTTATTATTAAAAAAATATTTACCAGATAATAATTACTCGGTAAACGGAGTTATTAACACGCACAAATACCCGAAGAGAACTTGTCCATTCTACTTCCCATTACCTCTCACTCTCTCTCTCTCTCTCTCTCTCTCTCTCTTTCTCTCTCTGTGTGTGGACAAGCATAAGTAAACTGCTGCCCAACAATCCTATCATACAACTTGGAGAATATCATGGGACTAAGTGGACGGATGTAAGAAGATGCTATAATTTGTTTAAATCAACAATCCAGGAGTTCTTACTACTCATTAGATTAATGAATGTATGCTCTTCCTCCTCCTCTTCGCCTCCTCCTCCTCCTCAGCACGCCAAAGCGACAAGCGACTCGCAGAGCCTTGAAGGACAGGGAACCGAAGGCCGTAGAAAATGTGAAGAAATCAATGTTCATAAGGTTATAAATCTCTCTCTCTCAATATGTGCGAGTGTGTGTGTGTGTGTGTGTGTCAAGGATATAAGACAACACATAGAATGATGACTGCAAACAGGGGCCCGAAAACAAGCCAAGTAGTCGTGAATGCCCTCAAAGATCTGGTTGGTACTCAAAAGTAGTAGTAGTAGTAGTGATGGTTGTGGTACCTAGTATAAGAGATGGTATCTCCCATATAAAAAAGCAATAACTAGTCTATCATCATCATCGCCATCATTATCAAATAAGTAATATCTTGCGGAACTACTTTCGTTTAGTACGTGATGAAAAAGCCCCACGGGAAGATGCTTAATAAGAAGAATAAATTCCGTCCATTCGAAGATCATTCCAGCCTTGAATTTCTATCAAATCAAGTAGTACATTTTTCAACTATCATGTTATCTACCTAATAGTAGTTGTATGTGGCATCCTTCATCCCTCGTTGTAACTCTAAACCTCAGAATCCATGATATGCTAGTATTGCTTATACTGTTGAAACGATAGAAATAGGAGTAGGGGTGGGGTTCAAGTAAAAATTCCCACTTATTAGCCCTCCTCCTCCTCCTCCTCTGCCGTCATTAGAACTAATATCAACACGCAAACTGAATTATTATTCCCAATTTAGATGGATAGTTCGCTTTTTGCTTTCGGGACTTTAACGAAGAAGAAAGGCCATTGTACGTACGTTAGTGGGAGGAGATAGATGACCATCCATCCTTCCACCTCCTCTTGTTCATAATGATAATAATGTTAATAAGGATTCTTAGCCTACTATTTTCTCGTCAATACTAATCCACCAGTCATCGTCATTCACATCATAATGTAACATTATATATACATTATATATATATATATATATATATATATATATATATATATATATACTATTTTAGACA
>ADNK01000584.1:0-18809 GCA_000320545.1 Bigelowiella natans CCMP2755 | reverse complement strand
CCCCTCTCTCTCTTACATGTGGAAGGAAATGGAGGAGTGCATGAAGATGGTGGAGATGACGCAACAGATCCCCATTTGCCAGACTTTGGGAAAAATCTGCGAAGAATGCGACATAAAGTGTCAGCTAATTCCAAGAGGGCTGCTGCTTTCACACACACACACACACACACACACACACACACACGCGCGCGCGCGCACACACACAGACATATTTATATGATACCTTCGCTCGGCCCTTTCGGAACCTGACGTACTGCCAGCACATTATGAAGATCTGGCGAAATTAACGAATTATACAAGACTGTACGCAATGTATGTGTGCGTGTGTGATGACGATTAAATTGACACGCATCCCCCCCTCCTCCCCGCCCGCGTTCCTCTTGTTCTACTACACGAGGGCATCACATTTATAAACAGAGAAGCGTTAATGGCCACTCGAGTTTTCATCATCGCCAGCGGAATCAGAGCCAGAGCATCCACAAAGCAGATGGACACCTAAGGAGCCAAAGAGAAAGACGAGGTTAACGAGCGTCATGATCGGGGAGGGGGAGAAACAGCGGCAGTGCAAAAAACGTGATATCGTCCCATGCGAGGTATGTTGTCATCCTCACATCATCGGTATGGCATTATCGTTCATATCGCCACCTGCGATTGGATATTTGCAGCCCACTGAGGATCGATGTGCTTGATCTCGGTAGCCTCGCTCGCCTCCGAGGGCGCTATTCCTACATACGTGCGCGGGAAAAGCCCCCGAACCTTTCGACCTCCAGGGCCAATTATCTCCCCAGTCCACCTAAAAAAAATAAATAATAACAACAACAACAAGTTAGGCAGAGGAATAGAGCCAATAAGCGGAGAGTGGCTGATTGATGATCGTGCGTGAGTGCGTGAGGGGGGTGCTACAAGTCTCGAAATCTTTTCAGGTTTTGCTGCAATTCTCTTTCTCTGCCATCGCTCACCAGTCAGAGGGATCCCGCTTGAGTATTCTTATCCTCTGGCCTTCCTCGAACGACAGTTCCCCCTCCCAGTTGTTGCCGTGAAACGCAGAGAGCGCCACACAGTACTCATCTAGATCGTAACAGCAGCATAATAAAGAGCGAGGGCAATGTGAAACCATTGGCACGTCTATATTGCCTCCCCTGCTACTCCCTTCTATTTCCCCATTTCTCGTCTCTCCTTTGGCAGTGCATGCGTGCGATGGTCAAGTAATAGTTACCGTCAGCTGAGAGCTTCGAGCATTCCGAGTGGGGGGTGGTCAGCGCTTGTCTACCGGACTGCCGCCTTCTCCCCTTCTCCGGAACCTCGAATTCACAGGATGGCATGGGTTAGGGATTGGCAGAACGATAAAACGAGTGAACGACAGTACACCATCGCCTCCGAAACGCCTTTCACATTTCGAAATACACAGCAGAAACACCCAGGCGAGCAAACATGTGTGTCTGCCGTCGAAGTACTCACATCGAGCCTTGATAGCGCACGATAGGGAGCTCCGTCTGCACCAGATTCTGTGAGCATCGAATCCCAGCCTAGAATCAACATGAAAACGCAGAGGAAGCATTTTTGAGGAAGCAAGCAGCTACGCGCGATGCTTTTTTTTTTCGTGAAGAGGATGCATTTCCATCCTCTTAGTTTCAGAATTTCCATCGTCGGTATGCTACAATTTTGTGGAACATTATATCGTTATTCGCTGTTGCGGGGGTGAGGATAACCGTAGCCGTTCATCCTTCCTTGGAAAGGGAGCTGTTCGTTCTTGACCTGCAATCAGCAATCTACATTAGCTCAAAACAACATGCTTTGATTTTCGTTGCGCCAAACAAAAGCTTTCATTAGCTTTCTTCCTCAACGAAGACGGCAACGAAACATGACAATAGGAATCGGAGAAAGCACGTCCGACAAATCGTACTGATCCATAACCGTTATGTTGCACGTACGGCAAGATTGTCAGAATACATCAAAATGAAAATGGAATGCAACAACGGAGGGTATAGGCTTTTCCTCTTGCTGGCTCTCACCTTGTGCTCCAAGTTTAAGTTCACTTGGTCTCAAGTTATGCTTCACGTCGACAATAGGAATTCCCTTTAGGATGCCATTCTCCTTAAGAATAAGATCTTGGAGTTCGGAACGAGATCCCAGCTACTGTAAATGAGGGGGGAAACCAGGATACTACTGGAAAATATCATTGACGCACAGAATAATTGTTGACCATTTTATAAATCAATTGGAACAAAGAGGATCCGGTCGAGCTGATGGGGTGACGTACCCTTGTACGTCCAAAAGCGCAATCGATAGAGGGCCTAAGACTTCCTAAAAATCACGTCGCAGGTAGCAAATTCCCATCCCAAAGATTTTCCGTTGAGCAAAGAGTTGAGCGCTCCTCATTCCCGCGTATTTCTCAGCATCTTGGTTGTCGCAGGTGTTGATCCCCACAGGGAAATATTCTCCACCGTGCCTTCAACCTACAGCTCGTAAACTAAGGAGAAATGTCCAGGTTTTATTTTTCCTCAAAAGATGCTATTTATAGGAATCCAACACCATCAAACGATAAACTGCCAATTTCGTTGCCATTCTAGCTCGTCGCAGGCAGATTTTATCTGGAATTCGAAGCGGTTTTTCGCCGGTTTCGGCCCGATATGATTCATTTATTTATTAGGACACTGATGTGCCAAGTTTAGCCAGCCGTCGACGTGCCTCATTCGGGTAAATTCTAATCAGAGCCGGACTCGCGAACAGTCCCCAGGATGGAGTTATTCAACTACCATCACTCGCCTCTTTCCGTCCCCTCTGTCACTTCTTCCTATCGCCCCTCCCCACCTGTGAAAAAGCGTGACAGCGAGCATCTCGTCGCGCTTGAAGCATTGGAGAACAGTCGCTGCTTCAGCTGCTGCGGTGAACTGGAGCTTTTGCTAGCAGTACATCACTAACTTGTTTCTGAGCTCGATCGATTTGTTTTTCTGCGCATTCATGTAGGTCTTCACTGTGGATCGTCGATGTTCCGACCGTTCGCCATTGCACCCGATGTCAGTCACAACAACGCTGCGCGCCGCCTCATCTGCTTTTCCCACCCCTCACATGCCGAGCAGAGATTCGAGACGTCTGTCCTAGATTCAAATTCTTTCAGAATCGCCTGAACCTCCCTAGGTCTGTGATCGTGCTCGTGTTGCAGTATTGCAGGTACAGATTGACAATTACGCGAGCGCTTCAAGCTCTTGCGACAAAATTCATCTTTCTGCAGCCCAATCGAGTACGCCTGACACACAAAGACGTTTGGATGGAGAAGTTCAGCGCAGATCATCTCGTGCACCTACATAACGGGGAGCAGTGTTCCATTTACTGTCATAAGCAGAGAGAATTCGAGCAATGCGAGAAAAGCTGGGTTGACAAGCGATTCTGGAAGGATGGGGCATGCAGTCATTACGACAGAAGGGCGGATAGTGATGGTAATTCTTCGGTTGCATCCCAAACACAATGGAACCTCACGGAATACTGGGACAACCTTCTGGTAAAAAGCGACAAGATGGATACTCATGACGAACTTCGAAGGAAAATGGCGGAAACAGTTTGCCACATCTTCAAAAGACACACAACGTCCCGCGTTGGTTTCAGTGTTTGTCTAGGAAGTGGAGCTAGATTCAAATCAGCTGGCGACAACGTCTGTGACTGCGCCAAGCATCAACTAAAATGTTCTCCCTCAAGAAGAAGGAAACGGGCGGGAATTGAGGAATTTAGCGGTGGGGAAGCACGCGTGAGAAGATATTTTGCTGGAAGAGCCATTACTTTCTTTGTTGGTTTGTTACCCTCTGGTGGACTGTTGGGGCATGGGTAGCCAAGGGGCCGCCACGATGTGATGTATCAATTACGGGAGCTACTAATGAGAAATGCACTTATATATAGGAATATTAGCTTTATATGATGTACCTTTTCAGCTTATTTAACTTATCAAAATTACTGCGCAACATCAAGCCGTATTTTTTCTTACAAGATGCCTGAGTCATGATACGCAGCAGCTGTTGTTTACTGCTGCGTGTGACCCGTTGCCTAGCTCAAACATATAACCATGTGTTGCACATGTAGCTGCACATGACAAACACACACACACACACACACACACACACACATATTTATATGAGATGGATGTAAAGAAATGAACAATTGCATTTTTCCAAAAATATGTGCACATGTAGTTCACAAACATGTAGAAGTGTTGGGCAGCTACATAGCCTCTTTTGGTCCAGCAGCTACGATACAGCGCATTGCTGTCGCGATCATACGCAACCTCTCCGCGGCGATGATCACTTGTAGTAATTATGGTTTACATCATTGCAGCCACTAGAGAAGGAAGAGAAAGGCTAACCGCCGTAGTGTAGCAGCAGCGCTCAGAATTCTTCTTCTACCACAGCAGTACAGGTAGACAACACGACGTTGCATGTTGTGTGAATAGCGCATCGCGAATGAGGCAGCCTCATAAAATGGAGCTTATTCAAATTGCCGCTATCTTGATACCAGTGTTGCTACATCACGTGGTTTGATACTTGCTTGGGCTTTTTCTTCTTGTGCCGTTTACGATACCTCTTCAATCGGATCTTTCCCTACATGTGGTGTGGAGAAATGGTTATTGCAAAACATCCATTTCATCCACTCCCATTCCCCCGCCCCTATTCCATACGGAAATTCACCTTCGATTTTACGCCGCGTTGCTTGCTCCGTTTGCGTGACATCAAGAAGCTCGGCATAGGATTGCTGGAGTGTGACAACAATAAATAAGAGTTGTTTCAAGTCATTTTGTGCTTCAATTTTTTACCAAAATCTAGAGCCATCATCATCTTCTTCTTCATCATCATAACATCATTATTTTGTTTTCGTTGTTATACCGAGACGCCTCCTTCGGCCCATCCCGTAGCATAGCTCTAGTTTGTGATTGGGCAGGGAAGCATGTGGGGAAGGCACGCAGAAGAAGAAGAGAGATGGTGAGGGGGGGAGAGTGTGACGCTGATTAGGCACACAGCTCTGCAATATAATCTTTGATCTAGCCCTTTCTTCCTTCTTCCATCAAGGGATATCACTCGAAACGGTGTTCTCTTTCTCACCTTTTCTTCTTCATGATGTTGCTAGGAAGCATCCGACCCTTCTCTCGCACCTCCTCGTCATCCTCTTGGTCTAGCTTCAAACGCCGCTGTCAATTCGCGGAGGTGTAACATAGACAAACATAAATACAACTTACAAGGCTGTTGTGTCTTTAGTAGCCCCCAATGATGGTGTTCTCTTGTTCAATCGCGAAACCTATTCCCCCTCCCCCCAACGACCTTTTTGGCCATTCCCCGTTTTCCCAGGTAAGGCTTCCGTCGTTCCATTCTGAAAATCAACCAATGATACGTGACCACACCAGACGGATAAATTCAAGCAAGCGTGCGTGGCCCATTAATGCCCTGCTTCTATGAAATGGGAAGGTGCACGTACAATCCGCGGCCGCCTCTGAGAGTTGTGAGCGAGAGGATTGGTGGTGCCCAGCGTTTGCTCTCCTCCTTCCTTGGAAAGTGAAAAAACTCTTTGGAAAGGCCATGAAGCTCAGCTGAGAAAATGTGTATATTAGGTATGCACCCCAAAAGGTTGTGAGACTGGGAATCTGTGTAGCGTGGGTAGGACCAGAACTGCTGGAGGCGATAGGGAGTGACGAGCACAAAAGCCGGGCTGAAGCGAAGAGAATCAGGACGAGCGCACGCTCATCCGTCATGAACAGAAGCTCGCGCACACACGCACACACGCGCACGCCTTTGGCTCCTGCGCACTCCCTTCCCCCTCTGCCTGCCAGTGATCTCCTCAAAACCCTTACTGTTCCGTTTCTCGTGAAGGCTAGGCTTAGGCAAGATTTATACCCAAATATATCTAATGAACTTAAACTGCGACGAAGCAAACAACCAAGTGAAGCGCTTCGCATCTGTCAGATATGGACACAAAATATAGGAAATATTCAGGATGCTTCCTGGCCATATTCTGATGCAGGTAACACGAACAAGGGTGAGAACCGCCGAGTTCACTTTGATCAGGAAAATCAGACTTAGATCTAAGTTTAAGATAAGTGACAGGTTAAAGCTTGTCGCAGCATAAAATTCGCGTGTGTTTAGACCTGCATTCAAAAATATCTTAATTTTTGAACGGCCACATAGTTGGTCGTCGTCACTGCTGCTCGTATGGAGTCGAGATTCTCCCAGCACGTGTGCTCGCACGCCCGAACCTCTCTAAGGACGAATGATAATGATGATGGGACGGGCTTGTAGATGGCTCAGCTATCTGAACCGGGGGGAGATGCGCAGTCTGAGGACGAAGATGCAACCGTCATCGATGTGAACAATCAGTCTGCGATCTGACACAAATATGACACCATAGCCCTCATGTATCCTGCTTTGAGACCTGATTCCGATACATTGGGCGATTACATGATGTGGGTGGGTCAACAATTAGCATATACTACAACATGTACTAGACAGGAGAAACTCAAACGCTAAGATAGATTTCCAAGTAGCTACAATAGCAAATGGTGTTGTCATGTAGTCATTAGTCCAAGGGTCAGAGTTGCTAGCAATTGTGAGCGGATCGTTCACATATTATTTCTTGTCAATAGCATCGATATGTGGTAATCTCTCCCCTGTCTCCTTGAAGTCCTGAGAGTTCAACCCGACCAACCAAACATAATCGTTCACTGTCAAAATAGCTCTGAATGCATCCCCTTCCAATTCGAATGGATGCTCCTATAGTTATAACCGACTTCGGTTATCTTAAATGCTTGTCTCTAATTAACATCATGGTCAGGTTCCTTTCGTTTTTTCGGCCTGAAGGATGAAAAGGGATCGAGTGACCCTCACGTGCCACTATTGATAATATCTACAAGTTCGGATTAACGATGTATCGGATGGCTCGTCAATCGCAAGAAGGATGTCGGGTAGTCTACTGCTGATACAAATGATCTAGCAGTCGTAGGACACGACCTATCAAATTCCTTGTTTCACAACATGCGAAGAGCATCAGCAGCATGCTGAATGCTGATGATGTGATGAGCACCATTCATCTCTAGATCTGCAAGATTCGAGTTGTTTGATGGCTGCCTTGTTTTCAGTGTTTTCAATATGACACCTTCATGTGTACTCATTGTTAATGGGACGTCCACATCTACGAGCTACAAACTCTTCACAGGGCGTCATGAAATGAAATGGATGCCCGAGAAAGCTTGGTTTCACAACTGCATACACTTGCAACATCATTGGCAAGCTCGACATTATACTGCACAAAATATCTGCCTGATTTATGGTTATCGCAGCTAATTTCATCTGATAGTGCATGAATGAGAGTGCCCATATTGCTACATGTGAATGGACTGTACGCTTAACAGAGCGTTAAAAATGGGCTAAATATCTGCATGCCAATGACCACAAAATGATGACGCAAAAGCCGTTTTTCATGTATCTTATGTTGTCTGACACAGCATCAGATGCTTAAAACTAGCTGCAAAAAGCTATGAATATAGAGAACGATACTATATGGCGATGACATTAGCAAACTTACCAAAAACCCGACGCATTCCTGGGAGAACTCTCCAACTCATCGAGAGTGATGCTAATCAGCCTAGTAGTATAAACTCCAGAGTAAAACTGAACATTTCGTTTGGAGCAACTAGATCGGTCTTATGTACTGTCATTGTGTAGAATCCTGTGAGCTTCGGCCGTCATTCCATTTTAGTCGTACGGCAGTGAGATGTACACGCACCACCCACGCATTCGAAGCTAGGCGGCTGCTCAGAATGCTTTGCCGTTATGGAGGCGAACTACTCGACCTCCGACATCTTTGAACATAGTTTTATCCATTGATTTTGCGACTGTAGTGTCGACATCGGCGATCCGGACAACTCGCGTACCGACGTGAATGAACCTGGTCGGGACTGAGTTCTCGTCAATCAATTTCCTCGTAAAACCCGTCAGCTCCTTCATATTGAGGATAAGCTCTCTCGAGTGCTGAGGGCTACTTTTACGGGTTCTGTTCGACGAGATAGATCCACCAGAGAGAGGCGTAGAGGTGGACAGCCTGCGGATGGGGAACCGGCGGAACATGTTGAGTGCCATACTTATGTTGCCTTCCTTTGCGTTTTCGTGGGCGTTCGTGCCTGTTCTCTTGGATTTTGCACTTTCTGAGGCTGGAACCCTCTCGAAATCCCAAAAGAAAAACGCAGCACGAGAACAGGCACGCGCCAGAAAGTTATTGTCGGCGCAGTAAGCAGTTGCCGGAAGGAGCAGGTTGGAGAGCGCGAGTTGGGTTTTGAAGAGGAATATCCCCTGCCCTTCCTCGAGAAGAAATTACAGCTGCGACACGAATAATTACGGCAAAAAGAAAAAAAATCACCCTTTATCACTAAACGCAGGCGGTTTTACCAAGGAAAATATCCCGAGTGATGTCGCGGGTCACACAGCTGAGCGGCCACCGGCGACCAGACGCACAACTCCCACAAATGCACCGGATGCTCACCCCTAAGCGGCTGGCGAAGGCCGTGGCCTCAGGTGCTTTCGGTGTAACTTTCGGGGCTTCAGCGGCAGCCATATATGGGCCCTCAATGACACCGTGGCGAAGGAATGCAGCTGCAGAGTCATCGTGGAAGCAGTATTTGATTCCTTTGCAGAGGGTTCTCCCAGTTACCGCTGCGTACGCCGAGGGGAAAGGCACTGAGGCGGATGTAAAGGACGACATCACAAAGTATCTTGGCGTTTTCGCGTATTTTTAAATTCTAGATCGGAACAGAATGAGGCTCATCGGGGGCAGGGGGGGGGGGTTGGGGGGCGATGCACAGAGAACACACACCGCATCAGAATCTAGGGCACACAGAGAGGAAGAGGAAAAGTTTTATCGTGGGGTTCATTGTTTTCCTCTGGTGTTGTCATGTGATATGATATGCATTTCTCCCCCCACCCTCTCCTTCTCCCACCATGTGTGTGTGTGTGTGTGTGTGTGTGTGTGCGGGCATACGTCTGCAGATACATCTCAGAAGATAAGTATGCATGGCCAGGACGACCCGGGCTGGTTCGGTTTGTTGCCGACAACAGGAAGGAGGTAGGAGCGGCAGATAATACTGTGATCGATGCCGCAAAATCTTGAAAAAGATCTGGCTTGAAACGACATTTGTGTTGGTAGATTATGAGCTCCGGCTCGGATGTGCTCGTCGAATTTTACTCTCCAGACTGCCCTTCGTGCGAAAGGTTGTACTGGGATAGTGGTTATGATAGTAGCAGCAGTGCCAATAGTAGTAGGAAGTAGTAGTAGTAGTAGTAGTAGTAGTAGTAGTGGTAGTAAAAACAGTCATTATCAGTGAGAGGAGGAACTATTTCGTCAAAAATAGCAGCAGCAGAGCAGGGTAAAGGTTGTTTGGCTCGTTACGTATAATTTTCCATCGAATGTGATTCTTACTCTGCCGCGCATTCGCTAGGCTGTCACCAGTAATTCGGCATGTTGCCGCGAGCTTCAAGTCCGAGGGCGGCATTGTTATTGGCCAAATGGTCACTCTTTTCCCAACCACCTGTGTGCACATCCATCGTGTGTTGTTCTCAACGAGGCAGCCTCTGTTTGTTTATGTAGTTGATAGACCAAGCACAAAACAGCGCCTATCTTCTTAGCAAATGCCGACGTCGTCGCCCTCCCCGAGCTTGCTTCTCTGAATGAATGACAACACTCCTCCCCCCCCCCCCTCGCATCATTACTACTTAGAATGTGGATGCGAACCACGACGAGGAGTTCGTCCCGGCCAATGACTTGAAGCTCCTCCCTCTCATCCGGTTGAATAGTGTATACTGGAATTGATTGTGATTGTATGAAGGACGTGGTTGAGCGTGCTATTCATATACACTTGTTTGGCACCCCCCCTTCCTCTGTAGCTTCTTCCCCGCTGGAAAGGAGCCTGTGGATCTGGAGGTGAAACGACAGTATCGAAGAAATTGTGACATCGCTTTCATGCAAGAGATAGATATATAGATAGAGAGAGAGAGAGAGTGAGAGAGTGGGGGAGAGAAAGAGAAAGTGAGAGAGAGAGAAAGAAAATGCTCTGTGTACATTGTGGATGCTGTGTGTGTGTGTGTGTGTGTGTGTGTGTGTATGTGTGTGCTTACTTTTTGGGCGTGCATGTAGGAACGTGCTACGGTTCCAGAGTTCTATAAATTCATCAAAGAGCATGCCACAAAGCCTTATAGTGAGGTGTGAAGAAGAAGAAGAAGAAGAAGAAGAAGAAGAAGGAGCATTGCTACGCAGACTGGAAGCAAGCACATTCGTGTACATATATAGTGGCGGCATCATTCTTTGTGTTCCAACAACATTTGGTCTGATGCTGCATAAGATCTAGTGGACTCTAGCGTCCTATGCACGCCTCAAATGTGAATACACACACAATATTTAGTACGTGTGTGTGTGTGTGTGTGTGTGTGTGTGTGTATTGATGCATGTATATTGCAGGAGCGCGTCAAGAGGGAGAGCGACAAGCTCCTGGCAAAGACGAAGGCGCGTGTGAGAAAGGTAGAGGGGAACATCATCATCCACGATTGGGGGAAGGAGGAGGGTGAACATTGAAGAAGAAGGTGTGGAGTGATGACCCACACTGCCAAATGCTAACAACCACGACGATGCTGAGCACCAGTAGCACTACTAGCTGCTGCTTACAGCAAATAGTAGTCATCGTTTCCCCGATCTTTATTACTCTCATCTCTGCAATAACAACCGTGTGGTTTATGGGCGCAGGTGGTACAGCGACAGCTGAAAGAAGATGACACCATGGTAAAAGCTATCAATCTTAGCAGCAGCAGCAGCAGCAGCAGCAGCAGAGAGAGAGAGAGAGAGAGAGAGAGAGAGAGAGAGGGAGAGAGCTGTTCGGCATCAGGCAACAACACAACACGAAGAAGCGTCGTGTTTGTCCTTCCGCCTCGGCCTTTTTTTCTTAACAATAACAACAACAACAGCAACAACAAGCTGTATTATCATGTGCTTTCGGATTGTTATGGAATGGCAGGTGGCGGTCAAACACTCGCCCTGTGGACCTGGTCAGGTGAGGAAAAAGCAGCAGCAGCTGCAGCAGTAGCAGCAGCACTACCACCAATGCAGCGGGAACACACACAAACACACACATTATATATATATATATATATATATATATATATATATATAATGTGTGTGTGTGTGTGTGTGTGTGTGTGTGTATCGACAGATCGAAGCGATGACTCGGTTGCTAACAAGTCTTGTTACTTCTAGCCAAAGTAAGGGGCTGCACGGCGAAACAGATAGAGATATTGACACATGTAAACCTAGCAAATCTACCGAACCCCGTGACAGAGCTCATCGCTTCCTTTCATCGTCACCAACCCTATCACGACGTCATCGTCGTGCATTGATATGATGCCGTCAGAGATGTATTGCGTGGATTTATTGTTGTTGTTGTTGTTGTTGTTGTCGTTTCTAGTTGATTTCTCAGCAGCGGAGTCTAACAGGCATTGCCTTAATGTACGGCTGCCATACATCTAGTACCTCGATCTCGCAGCACCAGAAGAAATTTGCACTATTCGTTTACCACACAAATATATGCTTGCCTGCGTCGCCTTTAGCAAATAATTTTACACACAAATATCTCTCTCTCCCCCTTACCCCCCCCCTCTCTCTCTCTCTCTCTCTCTCTCTCTCTCTCTCTCTCTTTCTTCTCCTTGGTCCAGGGAAAGCAAAGTGAGATTAAGGCCCATTGGGAGCAAGTGTTAACGGTAATATACGGGCCATCCGCATCGATGTTACAGCATCGCCATACGTGAAATTCAAACGCGTCTTCTCGGTCATTTTGAGCATGGGAAATATCATTAGGGTTTGGGTTAGGTTATGGGTCATCATCTTCACAAAACTCGTTTTTCTCAGACTTCTACGGCGATGCTAGAGAACATAAAGGCCTCAAGAAAAGCAAAGGGACTTCCAGAAACACCTAAATAAACTTCCAAGAGACCCGGACATTAATGATAGCTAGACTGACGAGAACGCACTGCATACGGGCGTGTGCGTAGCCACACACTTCATGCGAATTTGATTGTTGGCTGATGAACTTTCATACCAGTAAAAAAATGTGTGGTGCGTAATACGGCGCTACACTTGTTCATGAAAGATCATGCACTGGCGGCAATGGCAGAGCGCATCACTCGTTGCTTAATTGTCTAATTGTGATGCAATGACGTGAGCCTCTATACACAATGCATGGCGTGAGCGCATCGTGTGTGCACGTACAGCATGTTATAATGTACGTGTGTGACAAGCACTACTTGCTGACTACTTGCTTGTCGTCCGCGTGAATATACACATGCTTGTGTATTCATATGCATGTACTTTAGTACACGTACTGTGTACTGTGTACGGTGCATCTAGCTGTGTTACGTTAGGATGACAATTGAAAGCAGATATCGATTACATCCTTTTCGCGCATGTGTACGTACATGTGCATATAGCTGCTACATTAGGATGACCACTGAAAATATTTAAATTACTTCATTACATCCGTCTCATATATATGTGCATCATATCGATCTACACTATATAACACACCGCGCATGGCTATGCGTAGCATCTAAACAACACACACACACACACACACACACACACACACACACATGTCACACCTAGACACACATAGCAACTCTTGCGGCGTGCGTTGTGACACACATATTTCTAGATATGTACGTAGCTTGCGAACGAGCATTGCATGTGTGCTAGCATTTTGTCGTCCATGCATGTATGTATGCATGTACGTTGATAAATGATCCGTGCCAGGTTGCTGACGAGATTCATAAGGGCTAGAGAGAGCGATGTGATGAAACGGAAGGGGGGGAGTGGTCGTCGTTCGTGTACACCGACGTGTGCAAAGAAGCTTATCATTGATATTGTGATGCTGTAAGCCCCGCTCGATTTATTGGGTTGATTTGAAAGTTGTTCCTTCATTTTTCTTGTGTACTAGCGTGTAGAGACTGAATTATGATGTTCTCTTTTTCCTATCTAGTGGCATCTCTTTGGCTGGTCTCCTTCTCTTCATTTGCTTTTGCTGTACCCTCTTTTTGTCCAGCACTTGACTGCGAAGGGTCCCCTCCTGCCCCTCTACTCGATGGCACTGCATCATTTGACGACGACACCACCTCCTTCTTTGGTATGGATTTTCCGATTAACATCAGAGCTTTCGCTTCTTCGCTGGGCTCTGGCTCCGGAACATTCCCTAAAAAAATCTGGATCTTTGAAATATGCTGGCCAGGTATCAAAATTTGTCCTAAATGCCGGGGCTTTTCTGAGTGGGGAGCGGAACGAATGGTGGGAAAAGGGGGGGAGGGGAGAGTATGAGGTCAGATATCAGTCACAGCTTGTGGCCCACCAAGGTCAAGGCAACGATCAATATAACGGCTCTGCTGATCTAATAGTTCGCCAATGAGATTCTAATCGTTTTGAGAATCTGGTCTACTTCATGTGCTATTCCCCCCCTCCTAAATCTCTTCATACATGTCTGATGCGTCAGCAGGTGGCGGGGACGGAAACCGTAGCACATAAAATTCTGCCAACACCACGCCTCTCCCTACCCCCAAGCGATCATGATACGATTTTATGGATTTTTCCTGAGCGAGGCGGCTTCACAGACAGAACTAGGCATGCATTGCTACTACCTTTTCCGTCCGCGAAAACCTGGTGCGTCTCTGTCATGATGACGTTCACGTGGTCATCGCAGCACTGAAACCGGCCTATCATCACACGCCCGTCCGAAACAGTGACCTTGATAGGATTTCCGATGTACGCTCGAAGGCGATCCTCACGCTCCTGCTGAGCTCGGGAGGGCATCGCTGCCGGCGCTCCGGACGACGCCATTGCGCGACCCAGTGCCTCTTTGCAATCTTACGTTTTTACGGTGCGACAACTCTTTAGCTGAAAATGAGCCGAGAATAGCAGTTTGATGCAAATTGTAGAACTCCGTAATTCTCAACTTCATTATACGTCCTCTTTTCTGCGAAATCATAAAATTGTTGTTGACGCAGATACAATTTATGCTGATTTTTATCTCGGTACATTCTTGAGCCCTCTGCTAAAAAAAAGTTCGGCATTGTTTGCCGCAGATTTATGGAGGGGCGATCAGGGAGGAAGAATTCACCTAGTCGGTAATGTGGTCAAATCCCAAAATATCGCAACAATTTTAATGTGATTCCACCAATAAAAGTTAAAATGGATCAATAATATGATCTTTTAACCTCTATTTCAATTATTATATGAAGTTATCTGAAATGTATTTGGGCTGAAAATTGTAAAATCAGCAGGCAGATTTTGTCAGATTTTGGGATCGTAAGTTTCGAAGGTTAAAAAAATCGCATGTATTTTTCCATTCATGTGATCTGAATGATTTCCACTCACGCTCTCTCTCACTGCGAGAATCAAGCAGACCTTAGGGCTCCATATTTAATCTTTTCGGCATCTTTGTATAAGGGAATTATTATATAGAGACTTATCATTGTAGAATAAATTATATGAAATTATACTAGAATCTTGTCAGAACAGAAGAAAACCTGGCACAGGTTTGGCAGTTGCAGATGATGTGGAAGTATCAGGCCAGAATCCATCACAGATTCCGCCTCATATCTTGATACATATGATAATTATGTACTACGACACAATAATATTTAAGACGTAGGCCATAAAATGGATGGTGAGGGCGCGAAAAAAGGGTCTGAATCAAACTCTGTCTCTGCTTTGGCTCACATCATACCTCGTTCATTTGCCCCCTTATCTGCACCATGCTCGCTCCCCTCCTTGCGTTCACATGTACCTCTTCCGCCCCATTCTTCGGATTCATGGGCGTGGCATCTGCCCTTGTTTTTGCAAGTAATAATTTGTGAAAAGTAGTTTGAAGAAGTTCTGGCATGAATGTTGGCTTTTAGGGTTTCTTACCACTACGGAGTAAATGTATCTGTGTGCATGCATTTTCCCCAGTGCCGCCTGAATAAAATTAGTTATCTCAATAGTATTCACAATTTGGTTTCCTATATCAAATAGACCTGGGAGCCGCTTACGGTACCGCTAAGTCCGGAGTAGGCATCATGTCAATGGGTGTTATGCACCATGAAGCAGTCATGAAGAACATTATTCCAGTGGTTATGGCGGGTGTCCTTGGTATCTATGGACTTATCGTTGCTGTTATCCTTATCCAAGCAGGTGAGCTGACATATTTATTTCCAAAGTAGTAACAACTAATGATCTGATTCTGCATTCTAACAATATATGTACGTCGTGGTTTGATAATCCTCGCAGTATCCGGAGACACCTACTCCGACTACAACGGTTACGCTCACCTTGCTTCGGGTCTTGCATGTGGCCTCTCTGGTCTCGCTGCTGGAATGGCCATTGGAATTGTAGGAGATGCTGGTGTTCGCGCTAACGCTCAGCAAGAGAAGCTCTTCGTTGGTATGATTCTTATTCTCATTTTCGCCGAGGCTCTGGGTCTTTACGGCCTCATCGTCGCCCTTATTCTTTCGCAGTCCAGCGAAACATGCACTGCCCCTTAAACGGAAACGTAGTGTAGTAGAAGTAATAGCCCAGTAGGTATTGTATTGAACGTGCGCCAGAGGCTCATTCTAAGGGGGGCCAACCTCGCATATTGCTTGCATCTAGATTCTATATGGGCAGTTAGCTCATAACAGCCGGGTGCCTCACTTCTGATATAAAATTAAAGTTAATACAAAATACGACGATGTAACAACTATGCACTAATACTAATATGATACATCACCGTGTAGCTTCGCGCTTCTATGTGTCACATATGTAGATATATACATACTTACGTATATAGCTATGCGTAAATGCATACGGCGAGCTAAGATTCATACGCGCATCGTCTGTTAGCTAGCTACAGCTAGAAAGTGTAAAGTCCAAAAACCGCGATTTCCAAGCTATCATTGTGGTCGCATGCAACAACTTGTTGAGGCTCTGCGCTGGCTAACATATGAGACGGATGTAATGAAGAATTAAATTTTTTCAATGGTCATCCTGATGTAGCTGTGCAATGCAGCGGCTACAGCGATAACGTTATAACATATAGATGACGGCACGCACAGAGACAGATTTCTATCTACCTGCGTGTATACCATAACCATCCAGCATCATTGCAACTAGCTGCAGGCTCATCTACGTAGTCTTATTGCATGTAGCTCATGCATCGCGCACGACGTATCGTACGACATCGAATTAGCCAGATTGCACTTTCATGTCACGAGCTGCTAGCCATGCATCGCATAGCTAGCTAGCTAGCGATCGAGCGACAATTCTACACAGACTCGCGCACGACCATTGCATGGTTGCATGTCTACGCAGAGACAGATGTAGCTAGCACAATCTAGACAATGTGCCGGCACAACATGACTAGATGAGCGAGCAGCCGCATGCGATGCGATGCATTATATGCAGCTTTGCATTACTAGATTAGCTACGGCTAGCTGGGATGACATGCCATGCAACATTGGAAAAACCTGACACATAATTCATCATTCATGCGCATTCGTACGTCTCATGCAATTTTAGAATTGTGTGCCTGTGCCATGAATTGTTGTGAAAATTGATTTTTGTTGTGGTGCCAGCACGCATGCTAGCATGGTCTGCGTGGCCAGCTAGTTCTTTGTTTATTTTGTGCATCAAAATTTGTGTTGGTGCATTGTAGCAAGCACAGCATGCCAGCTAGCTTCCCATCTCTAGATCTAGTCATGCATGCCGTATGCACATGTAGTGTGCATCAGAAGTGACGACAACGTAGCAGCAACACTATATATTTTTATTGTCCGTGCATCGCATGGCCATGCTTTGCTTAATTCTGACACAGCTATACAGCTAGTCGTAACATGATGTTCGGATAGTTTTGCTGTCGATCGTACATACACACTGCACATATGCGATCGCTTGCAACAAATGTTATTTTTGAGCTTCTTTCGCCTCTTTCGCCTCTTTCGCTGCCGCTGCCGCAGCCGCAGCATCAGCCTTTGCTTTCTGAAAGAAAGTATGCAAACAATCAGCCGGTGTTACGCCGTAGATGCGGTGTTGCTCAAAACCTGCACACATTATCAGTGTGCCCTCCGCTAACCCCATTAATGTAAATATCGTGAGAGAAGAACGTACACGCATAACCAGCAAAACACGCTAGAGAAACACACGCACCTTTCCCTTCTTCCGCACTCGAACTTCATCAGGATCGAACCTACCCGCGCCCATCACCATCACCGCCAACCGGCCAGCCAACGAGTTGGAAAGTCGACGGGAGGGGAAACAAGAATGAGACGAACGAGAAAACGATTGCAGGCTGCAACCGCAGCCATAGCCATAGGAATGGCTAGCATCCTACTTATGCTCATGCGCTCGACGTGTTGATGTGTAAGAGGAACTAAATCCCCGCAGAACTATCTGTTGTCATTGATTCTGTTTTCTCTTTCAAGCTACAACAACAACTACTACTACTACAAACTGTGTTACGAAGCCAGACCCTTGCTCTTTTGCCCCGAATACAGCCCAGTCAGGTGTCGGAGCCTTGTTTGTGCAAATAAATGAAACAGATGGCATGTAATTCTGGAACTATATATATATATATATATATATATATATATATATATATATATATTATATGTGTGTGTGTGTGTGTGTGTGTGTGTGTGTAAAGAATTGGAGTGAGAGGTGAGGATTTCGCTGGCGATGCGAGCTTTGCACACCAGATACTCGAACGCAGAGAAGGTCTTCCCGCTCTCCTTCCATTCCTACGCAAAAACGCGAGCGCGTTGGGGAAATACGATGGTGGGGACAGTGAGTACTAACAAGGCAATGCAGTCGCCAAAGAGAGCTCCTTGCCAAATACACCAACGAGCGCAGATATAGTATATCGGGGCGGATGATGGGGATAATAACGAGAGGGATGATGCCGATGCTGCTGCTGCTGATAAAATTTCATGGTTTCTTCTTCTTCTTCTTCTTCTTCTTCTTCTTCTTCTTCTCCCTCTTCTTCTTGCTACTAATACGACTAACAACTACAACAACTACAACAAAAACAACAACTACTACTACCTGAAACAATGAATGAAACTTGTCGTAGTCGATCCATGTATGCCATTTCCCCTCCACCTTTAACTGAAAGACATCGGCAGCAGTAGGAAGGGAGAAAGGGAGAGGGCGGGGGGAGGGAGGGAGGGAGGGAGGGAGGGAGGGAGGGAAACATAGTTGTGAGAGGAAGTAGCAAATACTGCATGTTCTTGCATTGAATGAGGAGGGGGAGGAGAAGGAGGAAATGATTTTAGAAAGAAGTTATGGAAGGGTGGATCATCTTCAGTGATTCATACATCTGAGCGGTGAGAGAAGGGAAGACATTACTAGCATTATCACGAACATCACGATCATCACGATCATCATCATCATCATCATCATGCTGCGAGAAAGCAACCTTTGTGTCTGCAATCAAGATGCCTTAGCAGTAGGCATGAGGAGGAGGAGGAGGAGAATGAAGGTACGAGGAGTGATGATAATGATAATGATGATGACAACGAAGATGATGATGGTGATGATGATGATGATGATGATGACGACGACATCAAGACGGAAGATACAGAGAGTAGAAGGGCAGCTTCCACTACAATTAGAGGCACACACACACACACACACACGCATAGGCAATCGCCTCTTCCTTCAATTCACTCCTTGTCGACCACCCCCCCTCCTCCTCTCCTCTCCTCCTCCTCCTCTCTCTCTCTCTCTCTCTCTCTCTCTCTCTCTCT
>ADNK01000586.1:25000-60627 GCA_000320545.1 Bigelowiella natans CCMP2755 | reverse complement strand
CCTCTCCCCCCCCACCCTCACCCCACGTTATATTTTTTTTCTTTCTATCTCTCTCGGGTGTGTGTGTGTATGAGGGGGCTAGCGCCTTGCGTACTGCAAAATAACGGCCTCTGCTGGTCCGTCCCTGTGGTTGCTTTTTTGCGCACGGTATATCCCCGTGCATCAATATAATTGTTGTCGTTATCGTGAGGGTTGTTATCCTTACTGGTGTTTATCAATTTTTACAGGATGGAGCCACGTGCGAGCAAGGAAGGGGGGGGCAGATGAATGGGTGATTGAAGACAAGATCCATGCATTCATATACATTAACACACATATACGCACGCACGCACGCACAATAGAATACATGACCATGTAATACATATCTAACTACCAACAAATAGGCCTGCTTTCGAGTTACAGGATTGGACCGCTCCAACCAGACAGCAGGGGTATCAAAGCATGCACCATTATCGTCGCCATCATCTATGTTGCCTCCACCATCCTCACCGTCCTTCCCACCTCCCCATCAGGAGCAGCAATACCACTACGAGCGGCCCCGCGAAGATCCAGTAATTGAGAATAAGAGGGGAGGGGGGGGGGGGAGGGGGAAGGGGGGAAGAGATATGTACATAATGCATCGTCGATACATGCTCAAAGTAGATGATTACTTCTTTCTTCCTTTCTACCTTCCTTGCTCCCCCCTCTCCTTGCCCCCCCCTCCTCTTCCTCTATTGTCTTGCCGCTCGATGACAATACTACAAAGGTGGTGTCGCCCACTGTTTTCCTCGTCGAGGCTGAGAAGATCGATCCAGATTCAAGGTGGTAGCAGTTACGGACCGACCGTCGCACTAGCTAAAAATCAGTAAATGACAGAGATAGAGAATATTAATATTCATATTAATAAATTATGTATCACTTCGTCGCGACTCCTCCTCCGCCTCCTCTCACCACATCGCACCACCTTGTGTTTGTCCCGCTGTCCGTCCACCAGGTTTTCGCACAACGAGACGTTCATCGAGCACCACAACAAGAACCCAACCTCTACGTGGGTCGCGAAGGCGTATCCTAGGTATTGATACTGAGGAAGAGGAGGAGGAGGATGAGATAGTGATGATGGTGGCGAGGAAGAACGATCGCGCGATCATCTTGTCGCCGCCGCCGCTGCTGCTGATTAGGAGCACAGTGTGCTGTTGGATGAAAATACCAAAAAATCAGTCCATGTTGTTCTCCCCCCTCCCCCCCCCCTCCACGTCCTTCTAATGCTCCCCCCCACCACCATTCCACCACGAATAATCCATTGGGCAGGTTCCAAAACCGAAGGGTATCTGAGATGATGCAGCTGCTCGGATCGTCCGGCCACGAGGTACACAGCCATTCCCATACATGCAAATGTGCAAAACAACAGACAAGTAGCAGCCAGGCAATGTTCGTGTGACGGGGGCGAAAGAGAAGAGGGAAGGAGAGGGCAAACGCCGCGTGAAAAGTAGCAGGACTCTGCTGCTGCTACTGGCGACCGACTGCCTGAGATATAATTCCTCTTCCACGTGGCCGTTCCTCTTCCACGTGGCCGTCGTAACCGATCATTATCATAAAAGTCCCTCAAACGTTCCTCAGGTGTTTCGCGTCCGGAGGCATCATCCACGACGCCTTGGCGACTTTAACGAAGACGCCGAAGATGAGCTCGACCTCGGAATGATGATGGCGGAGACGGGGCGCAGCGGCATCAACAGTAGGAGAGGGGGGAAGAAGAGGACAAATGCAGCTGACCAGCTACTATCGCCATCCTTTCCTCAGCGCGCGGAGGATTCCTTCTCAAAGCGTGTGCGTATGATGGAAAAGTATCTGGATCTGCCAGAAAGGTAATATAGACCTGGGACTCGTGCACGCGCGCGCGTGCGGCGCGCGTGCGAGAGAGAGAGAGAGAGAGAGAGAGAGAGAGAGAGAATGAATGTGTACGTATTCATATACGCGCTAGCCGCAAGAAGACGGAGAGGGCATCGAATTCTGAATACGGTGTTTCCCCGTAGTGCGATCGAGGGAGCCTCTCCCTTTGACGCTTGTCAGATGAAAATATAACAGACTATTTTCTCTCCCTCCTCTCTCTGACTCTCTCTCTCTCTCTCTCTCTCTCTCTCTCTCCTTCTGCTCCCCCCCCCCCTTGGTTTTCTCATTCTACCAGCTTCGACTGGAGGGAACGCGGGATCGTAACCCCAGTGCGCAATCAGGGCGCATGTGGAAGCTGCTACGCCGTCGCAGCCATGGACGTTGCTACGATGAGGTACATGATAAAATCCGGGCGGAAGGACGTTGCCTTTTCGATGGACGACGTGCTGAATCAAAGCTTTTACAATCAGGTAGGAATAGTAGTAGTTATAGTAGTAGTTGTAGTAGTAGTAGTAGTAGTAGTAGTAGTCAGAGTGCACGTCAGCGACAGCGCCCATTCTCAATGTTTCATTCGGTTAACATATACACTGTAAAACGTCAAACACACACACACACACACACACACACACACACATGCACATAAATACATTCATATATATATATATATATATATATATATATATAATTTCCACATACATGTGTAGAATGGGGGGGGAGGGGTTGGGCGCTAGATATGATTGTTATAACGAAGAGTGATAAATTTCAGGGATGCGCTGGAGGATATCCATTCCTTGTCGGCAAGCACGGTCTCTCTCTCTCTCTCTCTCTCTCTCTCTCTCTCTCACACACACACACACACACACACAAAACGATAGAAAGCATGGAAAAGCTGCTCTTGTTGCAGCTGGCCGCTTCAAATACATACGGCACGGGAGAGGAGAGAGAGCGAGTTTGGCGACGTGCCTTTGTTGTTGTACTCAGTCTTCTTCAACTCTTTCTTCTTCTTCCTTTTTTACGCCTCCTACTCCTCCTCCTCCTCCTGCTGCTGCTGAAGGCTCCGAAATCAATTGTTCGTTGCTCTTTCTCCCGCTATTCTTCTTCTTCATTTTCATCATCTTCTTCTTTTTTTTTTGCAGGCCAAGATCTTGGTTTGGTAACTGAGGTAGCACGACATTGACCTAGCACACCTAGCGCGCGCACATCTCGTATCATGTGTGCATACATATTTTCCACCTGCTGTAGAGGCCACTTAGCTAGCAGTAGCAGCAACAACAACAACCATTATCATCATATAGAACCCGTCGACGACTCAACCCATCACGTCGTCGCTAGGCACTTCTTCTTCTTCTTCTTCTTCTTCTTCTTCTTGTAATTATTGGTGTTTCTCCCCCCCCCCACAGGAATGCTATCGTTCTGGTTCGGGAAGCTGCCCTCGACACTTCATCGACGGCTATCGCTACCTGGGAGGCTACTACGGAGCATGCAAGTATGAGAGATGAAGACAAATCACTCGCCGCGCGAGAAAATCAGCTTCTGCTACGCACACACACACACACACACACATTCATGCATGCATGCGCGCGCGCTATCAGAAACTTGGTGTCATTGACGGAGCGAACATGTGACACACCGCGGCTAGAAACAGAGGGAAGTAGATGCGAAATAAGATGGAGGCCAATCATCCACCCTCCCCCTCCCCCCCCACACACCCTACACTCTTCGTTTGTCAGTGAACAGCTAATGAAGGAGGAGATCTACAAGAACGGCCCCATTGTAGCAGCATTCAATGCGCCTTCCAATCTCTTCTCTTACCATCGAGGTGAGTCTTGAAGCGATGTATGACATTAAAATAGTATTTGCAGGTGGAGATAGCATATCCTTCTTTATGCATACAAAGACTTGTCCCCAACCCCCTCCCCCCTCCCCCCCCCCTACTTGTATCGGGCTGAATCCCGTTTTATCTCAGGCGTGTTTTCCGGAGGGCATCCTGACAAGGTCTATCATCGTGAAAGCGCCTTCATGCCGTGAAACGTGCAGATTCGAGATTTTTTATCGAGAGATGCAATGACCCGACCCAAAGCCCAGTCTTCCATTGTTTAATTTCATTTTCATTTTTTGGCGGGGTTCGTCTTGCAAAGTAGCACGCGTGGGATAGTTTTCGACGTATCAACAATTGCCACGTGATTCCCTGGTGACGCATGCGCTCTGTATGGTGTACAGGACGACAATTGGGAGAAAACCAATCATGCGATCGTGGTCGTTGGCTGGTGAGTAAACACATCTAAAACACCGATGCCAACACTAGATCGATATAGATACAGATAGATAAAACATGTGTTTATTTATGTGTAAGTGTGTGGTGTATTTATTCGTTTTGTGCTTGAAGCTAGCCACAGGCAGCAATCCCCATTCCCCCTCCCCCCGCGACCAAATTTTCCTCACTCGCTGTTGTTATCTATTCTTACGCTCTCAGGGGTGTCTCGGATCAAGGAAACAAGTACTGGATCGTGAAAAATAGTTGGGGCGAATTTTGGGGAGAGGACGGATACTTCAAGATGAAGGTCCACAGACATTGTAGTATTAGCTGCAATAACAAGAACCTCGCCATAAGAGAATTCGCTGCATACAATAGTCATCATTCTTTCTTATTTTAAAAACTAAAATTGCTACAGAGAGGCACTGACGACTGCGCATTCGAGTCCATGGGAGTCGCCATAGATTTTAGAAGCCGTATATAGCGCGAGGGGGGATCAAGAGCAGGTACCCCGATGTAAGTGGTTCCAATGCACCATGCTGGAGATCATTGGTGAGAAGGATTGTATCTCTGCAACGAATTTGGCGCGGATATGGACAGATGCGCATAAATGTAGAAATTTGATCATTGCTGAGTTCCTGTCATCGTGTAGTCGTCATGCTGACCGGCGCCCAGCGCCCAGCTAGGCGCGGTGCATGCTCATGGACTAAACACACGTGTACAATTACAAGACATGCACAATGACACATAAATTTCAACATGCAGACCACCATGGTGGTGTGCTCGCAACTCAATCGTCATGGTTGTTGCACTCCATCTAGCATGTCGAATCAATCTGCATGGCCATCATGATGTGACGCGTCGACACCTCCCTGCCAGCCTGCCTGCTGGCTTGTTGTGTGGAAACTTCGATGAAATGACATGCACTAGCTGACTTGCATGCAAATTGGAAGTTCATCGTGCAGTTACTCGGTCCACACACGTGCAATGCAGCGGTGTGTGTGTGTGTGTCTTCATCATCGATTTGACACCGGGCATTGCATTGCACCATCATCGTCGTCAAGTCCACTTGTTGGCATGCACGTGCTGCACGGCGGGCAGCAAAAGACCCACATGGTTTGCTCATCACATGCAAGACTTCATCCAATGCGATTCCAATGGTGCAGTTGAAGGATCATGGTATCATGGGACATTGGATGAATGGATGAATGAGTGAATGAAGAGATCGCAACACCTTGGCCGCGCTTTGACTAGTTTGAGTTCCATTCCTACGGAGATTCCGGGCATCTGGAAGCTGAATTGGTTCCGTTCCCACCGTTGTTTTTTTTTGTTACATTTTTCAACCCATTCGGTTTTTGCGACATGTAAAAATGATATGATCACCAAAGATGACCAATTTTCACGAATTTTCGCGAACCATGGAAACGGCAAATTGGGCGACAGTTAAAAGTGTGGCACCTACCGGCCTACCGCCTACCGGAGAAATGCATGGCTGCGACAAAAGAATTCACAAAAAAACCACCAAAAAGCGGCAGTATTACTACCGGTAGATCTAGACAGATATCCAACAGTAGTTAACTACATGTAGATCTACAGTAGATCTAGACTAATAATAATGAAAATATCTTTGATTGATCTAGATGATTTGATAAACAGTCCGGAAAGGCGATTTGAATCAATATTTCTCTGATTTATCCTGTCTTTCGTGTTCATTTCCTCGGTTATTCTCGTCTATTACCTGGATTACCTCCTCTAATTATCGCACTCATCTCGAGTTATCGAACGCTGACACATCTGAACCCCATCTGTAGAGTGAACGATGGCTCTTCTCGTCTTTCTTAACGAAATTGAAGATCTCGAGAAACTCAATAAAGAGTATCTGCCTGGTGCTTTGGAAACCTTAAAGGGCAAGGCTGATGTTCTCTCGGCTGATGCTGACTGCAAATGCATCGAGGGAAAGTCTCCATATCCCCGTTGCGTGATTTTGAAGTTCGAATCTGAAGAGGCAGCGAAGGCGTGGTATGATTCCAAGGAATACTCGGACGAAGTCCGCGCTAAGCGCTTGAACAATACCAAAAAAGGCTTTTGTATTTGCGTTAAGGTAAACCAGATGATATCGAAAAGAAATGATCTGACTACTAACATTGAATGCGAAATCAGGCCATGGACTTGAAGATAAAGCCTGGAGCTTTCTTAGTGTTCCACAACAACATCAAAGACATTGAAAAGCTCAACAAAGAATACTTCCCAAAGGCTGTGGAGACTATTGGCTCATACGCGATTGAAGCAGCTGCTTTGGCCGATAAGGCTTGTGTCATCGAAGGAAATGCACCCTTCGGACGCATAGTTGTACTCGCAGGAAAGGACGCGGCCGAGCTTGAAAAATGGTACACTTCGGAAGCATACGGCAAGAACACTCTCCCTATGCGCTTGGATAACCAAGAAGAAGGTGGTTTTGCTGTGATTGCAAAGGCTCTCTAAGCACAGCACAGAGCAGCTGTCCATGATGCACACCCACGCCGTCTGTATTGCATTGGACGACATGTCAACGTCACAGCAAAAAAAATCATCATTCATCTGAGCGTGTCGGACTGAAACAACAGACACATTGTTTCAATGACATGTTGCACATGCCATGTCCATGTTGTGAAACATTGTCTGCACCCAACTAGCCATGGCTGCCTAGCTGCCGCCTCATTTGTCGCTGCATCTCAACATGTGTGCTCGCCTCAAGATCGTCCGCCATTGCATGATTTGCAGACTGTTTCGTACACGCAATGCACGTGTGTCTGAAAGTTCATTGCAAGGCACGCACATCATTGTGTGCCATCGTGCAGAGAGGCACGACGGCATGTGCACAGCACCATGCGCACTCGAGCAACATGCATGCACAAGACTGGGACGCTCCGAACGTGCGCATCCGCCTGCAGCTACACTGTGGGCGCACGCACGTGCAGCGCGATGTGATCTAGTGATGCCATTCATGCACGACCGGACGAACGCTCATCAGACAAGCAGCATCGCATTGGACGAAATGTCATCGTGGTCAAGTTTGAAATGAAAGGGTGATCGTGTTCTAGGTGTTGGCAGAGGGCGGGAGAGAGTGGGAAAACAGAAAGAAAGGGTGGGTCACCGAGAGAGCGAGGCAGCTCCCCCTGTCTAGCTAGCTGGGGCACACCGCAGCAAGGTCGACACAAGCTGGACGATTGCACGGCGAAAGGCCTTGCAAACTTTCTTGTCAGTGAACAACACGCCAGCCTGTTTTTGCGCCCAGCTAGCCAGAGCAAGCAGCACTTTCTCACTGGAAGTCACGGCTGTGAAAACTCCCAGAGTGACCGCTTGGTCCCCAGGTGCGTGGTGTCGAGAGAGAAGGCGTCGCACTTTGTTCCAGAATCTGAGCGTGACGTGAATCGTTGCTTGATGGGACAGCAGTGGGTGACGAAGCGTCATGTCCTCATGGAAATTGCACAACAAACAGCACCACCCTTCGGGCTGAAGACAACGGGACTCTCAAGTGTGAAAAAAACCAGCACGATGGAACATTGAACATTGAATTGACACAAACGAACTGCGCACCAACGAACTGTGCGACTCCAAAGAAGACAAAGACAACGATGAAAAACTGCACTTCCAAAGCATGTTGCGCGTAAGGTGTTCACAGGCCGAGGCGCTACGTGCACAAGTAGGCAGGGGGGGGGGAAAGGCACGTTTGCTTCCTTTTGAAGAGTTGTGTTTATTTTTATTAAAGATTATATTTTTATTAAATCGTGCACTGCGTAATCATTCGCGAAGCTTTCGCGAATGCCGCCGCACGTGGGGCAGCACACTTCCGGTGTGCTGCCATGAGTCCCGCCGGAACCCACGTGCCCATGCTGTATTAATATCTACGTTATCTATATTCTATATCCGCGACAACCCCTTTGTTGTCGCACGTGACTTGTGCCCGCGTAGTGGTACGCGCTACACCTCCCCCAAGTCACGTTGCTCCTTCCTTCCTTCCTTATTCCCTTAGACCTTCATCGCTTTCAGATGTTTGCAGTGTGCGAAAGTGAACAATGAACAATGAACAAAGCATTGATGCAAATCCACGTGCACCAGAACCACATGGAAAACAGGCGTGCGCATGCAGCAGCGCCTCAGCAAAAATCATTGCGGAAAGTGTTTAAATGAAATCCTTCCTAGGGAATTGGGACATTCTCCGTACAAAATGTTTCCTACCACTCTGTGGTCGATGGTGCTCTCAATATTGTGTTGTCGCAGAAAGAAAATCTCACGCATTTGTCAGATGTTTTCCGATATTTCCTAAAATTTCTGGACCTCTGGAGCACAGAAAGAGCAGCCCGCCTCCAAATCCACGTTATGATGATGACGACGTCGTACCAAGGATAGAAGGGAAAGAGGTGGGAAGAAGCAGGCGGTAACGGCGAGACAAGGACTGCACACGCGTGTTGGCGAAATTGATACACGGAACTGTGTGTATGATGGCAATCCTTGCTTGGCTCCCGCTCCTTCTGATGTCGCACGCACATCCTGCGCAGGCTGAAGAGGTTCGTTCAATGCGGTACCATACCGTTGATGGTAGTTGTGTCAATGGAATGGCGGTAAACATCAATGTCCCACTTTTCACGCACATGTTGTTACCCAGTCTATTCCTGATGTGTGTGTACCTAAGTTTTTCCTCCATTCCCGTCAGGTGGAGGAGACCGTCCGAGTGCACTGTACGACTACAAAGGGGGAGATCGATATCGACGTACACCCTGAATGGGCACCGCTTGGTCTGTCTCAATGCGAATGATGATACATCACTTTCCGTCTCTCTCTCCCTCTCTTTCTTTCTATTTGTGGTGTGTGTGTGTGTGTGTGTGTGTGTGTGTGTGTGCTGAAACCCCTTGTTGCCGTGTCGGAGGCTTCTCAGCCGACTCATAATCCTGCTCCTCCCCCCCGACGTACAGGAGCAAAAAGATATCTGGACCTTGTCCGGATGGAACACTTCAATAACATTGGTGCTCTCGACAACATAAAATTCAACAAACGAAACACGTCATGCGTATGAGATCTCATCCATATGCCATGTGGTGGTACTTGGCAGCATGCAGACTAGCCGAATGGCAGTCTCGTTGTTGATAATGATAGTAATTTATCGTTATTATCATCGATGATGATGATGATGATGATGATGATGAAAGTGATGGTGGTGTTCTCTGTGTAGGTCTTGGCCGTGTGAACGGAGATATTGTGCAATTTGGCGAGGATTGGCAGGACCGCGATAGTAATCAGTAGCTACATCAAAACATAGAGGAAACAGTAGAAGCAGAAGCACAGATAATGAGCAAATGTATTGTTGTGTGGTAGCGAGGTAGCATTTGTACTATGCTTGGATGATTCCACAAGTAGATTTCCGTGCATTCTGTCCGTGCTCGTTGAACGTTCCACAACATATCAATACCAACTATTACTACCACCACCACCACCACCACTACTACTACTACTACTACTACTACTACTACCTTGACTTGTTGGACATGTTGATGTCTACTGCGACGCAACAGCTCCTTCAGTAGTGATCAGGCACCAAAACATTCAAGACGACCCCAAAGTAAGATGAATTTTTACCATGAGATGCGTGCTGGTGGAGCGAATATCGGTTCGAAGGGGGGGGGAAGGGGATGATATGGCAAAAGGCAAAAGCATAAGAAGGAGAGAAAACACAGCATCTATTGTTGTTCATGATACGACGTGCCTTTCCTTCCAGCCTCCCGATCAACGAGCAAATAAGAACATGCTGAAACGAGGCCAGCTATCTTATGCAGGAGGGGGGCCAAATACCCGGTACTAATTGCATGTGTATATGCATTTGGGATCGAGTTCTGATTTAAAATATATATATATATATATATATATATATATATATATGATTATTTGCTGATACCTCTCCTCCTCCTCCTCCTCCTCCTCCTCCTCCTCCTCCCTCACCTCTTCTTCCGAACACTGTGTAGGTCCGCCTCGATATTCTTCGTCGTTAAACCGAACATGTGGTTAGGACGAGAGCCATGGGAGGTGCCATTCGCAGAGGTTAAGATGATATAATCATACAATTACAAGCGCCATGCGCCGAACACCCCTCTCCTCCTTTCCCTCCTCCCTCTTCTTACTTATCTCTCTCTACCCCATTCGTGCGTTCGTTCATAGGTCGTTGGCGATGGGATGGAGCGTGTTGTGGATCAATTTTATGGAGGGTATGTCAAACCTAGGCGCGCGCGCGTGTGTGTGTGTGTGTGTGCGTGTGGTTGCGTGTGGTTGTGCAGAAATGTTTGGATGGGCAGAATCAGTAGGACCTCCTGATGTTCGAGCTAGCTTACTACTACAAATACTATTACCAGAGCTGCAGCTGCTGCTGCCACTATAGTCACAACAGAACTAATTGTCTGGTTGTGCGTATGGGAGGGAGGGGGGGAAGAGATAAAGCTAGAACAGAAAACAGGTGGCATTTGACTTATATTATTATCGTTCTCACTAAGGTATGGAGATTTTCCCTTCTTCAAGTGCTCGACGTGCCATGGTCCAGATGTGCAAAAGTACTGGCTTGAGGGCAATAGGTAGGAATAATTTCCCCAACACCATACGGAGTAAAACATATTTTTATCATTGATACATGTTCACTTCGGTGAAATATACGCAACTAGTTATTTGGAGCGCGAGTTCCCTTTGCTCGATATGATGGAGGAATGTCACATTGTGGAGAAGCCGAAGGGCCCTCAATTTACAAGCACGCACAACGCGCAGGTACAGCAGCATTATGATACCTGTCATCATTGTTTCGTCGACCTCGTCGCCATCGTTTGTCGTTCTCATTTGAGATCATGAATACGTGCAGGGGCTACCTCATCCTCCATCTTCTCATTCAAGCGCGTACAACGAACAAGGAGATTCCGGCTCAGCGTTGGCATGCTTCCTCATCGGCATTGCATTTGGAGTTTTCTGGCTTCGCATCGTGCGCAGTTGACACAGAACAGCTGCACTAGCATAGGTCAATTTGCATTTCATGTTCAGATGTGCACGCACGTTGTTCTGCGTTCGATCGTTGCTGCTGCTACGGCTGCTGTTGGTCTTGTTCATCGCTCGACGGCATGCAGTGCATCATTGTGCTGCTGGCAGGTCGACTTGATTGTGATCGAAAGTTTCACTCTCAACATGGACGACGTTTCTGGTTCAATTGTTGCACTTGCGCGCACACATTGCCAACAACGAACTGCTAGACTGTGTCCGTGGCACGCTAGCACGACCTGTCAGTGATCACGTCCTCATCATGCAGTGATGACAAGCTGGCTGTGAGCAGCAATGCGATGTGAATCCATCACTTTGCATCCGTCGATCACTAGTTGCCCTTTTGGCTTTGACAGTTCAGCAAAGCTAGCAAAGGTTCAGTCCGACATCCTCGTCTTTGCTTGTGCATGCTCGTTGCCGCTTTTTTTCGCTGCCCATGTGCAACGAAGATCCTTGCTACGTCTGTTTGGTTGACAAGCGTCCGTGAACGTTCAGACACAGACACAGTGTCCTCCGTGCACTCACACTCTAACACCCGGGTGACTTCCTGCTTGGGGCCATTGTCGCCGAGCGAACCGCACGTTGATTGATTGGTTGGTTCACCTTCGAAATTCTGTTGATTAGAGGCAAAAATTGGCCGTATAATTTGTGCTGCTGATCGACCAAATCTTCAGACAGGCTGGAATCAGCCGCAAGCTGCAGACTAAGCACAAGATGAACCTCTCGGGAGATTGCAGAGGAAGAGGTGCCACGTCGGATGCACTGATTCGTTTCACACATGCGACATGTAAGCAGGCATGCCGTTGGCAGAAATCTCATGCAAATTGAAGGCAGTGCCTCAACACCCAAGACATCTACGCTTGCGACGATCTGCGAACAGAGGGGCAAAATCGTCCTGGAACCACCGCTTGCGACAAGAAAGCAGTTCAAAGCTTTATTACGATATCTCAGCGTCAAAGCCTCACAAGTCTCAGGATTTATGCTCTTCTCCTCCTGATTTTTATTGTCGCAGGCCTAAAATCCTCCTCGGTTTACTTTTTGTCCCGTGCTCTCTAGAGCTATCAAGTGCAAGCCCATTCGCTAACTCCCCACGAACTCCCCACGCGAGGGGGAGACGGTGAAAATGGGGTTGGACCCAGATATCCCCCTCGGTATGTGCCTATGTGTGATTGTGAGTCTCTCATAATGTGAGCAGATTCTTGATTATTGCAGCTGATCTCCCAAACTAACTCTTTGACAGTCGGAATCAAGTATCTGGCGACGGAGACTACTTCAGATGAATTGGGGAGAAAATGGAGGGACGAACTGAGGAAAAACGTCCTCCATATCTCACATAGTTTATAGATTTTCATACCTGTTGTTGTCCTAACAAGAGACTCTCTTTGTCGCTCGTTAGGTTGTTTCTCCTCTGCGATGTAAACTCTCCTCTTTTAAGGATGCGGAGTCTGAAGACTTTTTGTAAGGACTCGAAAATATAACCTAATCACCGATAGCGAAATTTTCTAACCAAGGATACTCTTACCTCCTCCCCCCATGATCATCCAAAATGGAACAGGTACGTTACCCCGCATCGAAGGTTCGCCGTTTTTTTGCAGAAGAATCAGGCCCCTATTCTGACGTCTAGGAAAGCCAAAAAACTTGCTGCTGTCTGGTCGCTCCTCAAGAATTTAGACAGGAGGAATTGCGCTCAGAGTGGAGGGTTGGTAGCACAGCTGGCTAGCCTGGCAAAGGCTGTCATAGCGTCCGCATCAGAAGCCAAGCAATACGGCCTGGGCACATCGGTTATATTAATCGCCTATAAACTACACAAAATTATTGCAGGGTTCGCCTATAATTGCACTGATATTGCTTTTGCACATAACCATGATTAGAAATTGTGCGAGACGGATTTGAAGTTTTTCATCAACCTTCGAGAACAAGTGAGGAGTCGCAATGCCATCCTGAAGGTATGCTTAGATCAGTGGTAAATTCCAGCCAACGTACAACTTACGCATATTTGTATGTGTGCGTGGTAAATTCCAGCCAACGTACAACTTACACATATTTGTATGTGTGCGCACGCACAAGAAAAGATACTGTATAAACGTGCCTAAATGTACCAGTCATTGTATGATAACAATAATAATTATCATCATCATCACGTCATCCGACGTCCTTGGCAGAAACGGCTAAATGAAGAATCTCCTACTCCAAAGCGACGATGGGATCCTCTTGCGCAGCAACAGTATTTGAAAGTAAGGACACAGTTCGGTATTGGCAGTGTTATTAACTGCTCTGAAGAAGGCATCTTGGAGATCGACTTGTCTCAATTCCGTAAGTGCTTCACCCCGCCCCACCCCACACCACACGCACTCACCATACGCAAATAATATCAATCTACGATATTTTCTATGTACCTGTTTTCTCCCCTTCTACCGCATCGTTCTTCACGCATGCATACCAATTTATATGGCTTCAGCTATGAAGGCTTACGTGCACGAGAAGAATGCGGAAAGGGTTGTGGCCGTGCTCGTCGTTGTCGTCTCGTCAATGTCGTCATAGTAGCTGAGAATTAGGAGTGAGTAGCTCGTAACGGAAATCACATTGAGATTCATCAGGAGCAACTCGAAAAGAAGAATACGTATCCATTATCGTTTTTTCATATATCTCCTTTGCTTTATTTGGCGCGTAGATTGCTTCCAGTCTCGAAGAGATGAACTACAAACGAAGTCTCCAAAAGGCAATAATCGTTTTTACATTTACCATTCTCTCTCTCCCCCCCCCCCCCCCCCCCTCTCTCACACACACGCCTGGCACTACTCACCTTCGTCTAAGACCATCACAATCGCCATCACCATCATCACCATTGCCACCACCTCGCTGCTTCAGCTACACAGCAACCCTCATAGTCATTACCATCGCCACCATCAGTTGGTCGAAGTGAGCACCATGAATCAATGGTACTGGGCTTGCCACGCTGGCTCGGAAGGCCTTTCCCTGCTCGAGGAGCTGATGGAAGCGATCCTGCTGAGCAGCACCACGACTCATACCCATGATCTGTTCTCGTTCCTGGAAT
This sequence comes from Bigelowiella natans CCMP2755, assembly GCA_000320545.1. Lineage (NCBI taxonomy): Eukaryota > Cercozoa > Chlorarachniophyceae > Bigelowiella > Bigelowiella natans. The sequence goes on along the minus strand of ADNK01000586.1, from coordinate 46,408 downwards.
GTGAGGCTGTCGCCGCCTTTCAGAGCTTTCTCTTCGTGGTGCACGACTTTGTCAAAAAAGACTTCGTCGCAAGAAGCCACCTGGCGGCCTGCAAGGATCGCTGGGGCGGCATCATTTCCTCGTCATCGTCGTCGTCGTCCTCTTCCCTGTCTCTCCTTATCCGAGACCAGGCGGTCGTCATATCACGATACGGCCATCGCTTGCTCTCCAAGGGCGTCGAGCTCATGAAAATGATGCAGTCTCGGCTCGGTCAGGCGGAGCTCAAAGCGGCTGTGACGGCGCCGAGAGAGGAGGAGGGAATCGGCGAGAAGGAGGGGAAGGGCACGTGGAAGGACTCTACTAGTCCATGGGGAACTAGCAGCAGTAAGGCCAGGAGGGAGCGATGGAAGAAGGACCCCATCAGGAAGAACATCAAAAGTAAAAGCGCCGTGAAGAAATGCAGAAGTAGCTCCTCCGGGAGGCGACAGTTTCGGAGGTATGGACGAAGGCTTGGCCCTATTATGTCGCCGTCGCCGTCGTCGTCGTCTTGCAGTGCTAGTCTATCCCGTCTGTCGAGTGGCGATGGCAGTACGAAAGAGGGAGGAGGAGAAGGAGGAGGAGAGACGGATAATGAGGAGGCTAGTGAGACTATAGCGGCTCTGCCAGCAGCAGCCCAAGCCACCACTAAAGACGACGAAGACAGAAAAAGCAAAAACTCGACGGGGGGCAGAACCATGAGGGGGGGGGTGGGGGGGGGTAAGGAACAGAAAGCGAGGGTGATGATAGGGAACGGAGAGACGCATCTCCTCGACCTCTGCTACTCATTCCTATTAGAGACGCGCCAAGCCCTCAAACCTGTCCGCATTCACGTCGTGTGCAAAACGAAGAGGGAGGTGAAGGAGGAGAAGGAGGAGAAGGCCGAGAGTGACGAAAAGTCTGGCGTCGAGATAAAAGAGGCCAAGGCTTCCCAAGGTGAGGGACCAAGTATGAAAGGGGGAGAAGGAGGGGGAGGGGGGGAGGGGGCGCAGCTCCGAAGGCCAGCACCAATTGACGTCAAGACAAGCCCGACAACTACCCAAATACGTTCTCCTTCCCCCTCCTCCACTCCCCCCCCCCCCACCCGAGTGAGGAAGAGGATCCTTCGCATTGTTGAGGAGGACACATTCATACACCACTCCCTCGTGATGGCGCCCAACGCCCCGCCATCCTCGCTCTTCAGCTCGTTGATCATGCAGCTCCACGACACGGTGCTGAATGGCGCGCATCGCCCGCTCGTCCGCGTGACGCCAAGTCTCGCCATCCTCATGGAAACGGCAGGGCAGATCTGCAATGATGTCGGGCCGTCGTCGGGGAATGGACTTATGGCCATGAGCCATCTATCCAAAGCAGCAGCGGAAAGCAGCAGCGAAGCGCAGCAGCAGGATGCAGGCAGTCAGGGGCTTGGCACGTCGTCCATCGGCCTGATCGCGCACGCGGCGGGGATTCTTGCAGGAGAGATTTCAGCTGTGCTTATCAAGGGACCGCCACCTGCCCTGCCAGAGGTGAATGAAGCTACTCGCGACAGCAGCAGCAGCAGCAGCAGCAGTAGTAGTAGTAGCAATGCCCGAATATACTAGTTGTGATGGGAGGTAGTAGAGGTGGGGGCTTTCGTGGGTGGTTAGAGGGGGGAAAGAGCGCATCGATGATGATGCCGGTCGTTGAAAAACTATTGATCGACTACCATGTTTCATATGGCGTCCTCTCCCAACCGTCATTTTCTCCTCTCTCCCTCCCTCTCTCCCCCTCCCCCCCCCCTCTCTCTCTCTCTCTCTCTCTCTCTCTCTGCATGTCTGTCTTTCTCTCACCCTGGGGTTATGATGTTGATGCCGTGCGCCGTCCTCAAAACCACCGGCATCATCATCATCATCATTATCATCGTTATCATCATCATTAGCATCAATATCATCACATTTGCTCCTTTGTTTACATCGCTGCCAGTCCCACGTATCGCTCGCAGCTTCCATTCCCGGCCATCACCAGCAGTATCCCCAGCAGCAGCAGCAGCAGCAGCAGCCGGCGACAGGTGATACTGGGCAGAGGGGGGGGGGGAAGCACTTCTCTGGTCCCACGCTATTCAGCAGCGGCCTCCAGGAATGCTATATAAACCCCGACCCTACATTCGAGGAAGACATCAAGGCTACTGCCGCCGCCGCCGCAGCGCTGGCGCCATCCTTCATCTCATCAGAGATTCCCTCATCGCGGTCATCGTCGTCGTCGTCGTTGCCGTCATCGTCATCATCGTTGAAGGAGGGGGTGGTGGAAGGGACACCTGCTGCTGATACTGATAGCGGGGAGGGTTCGGCCGCTGCCGCGACAGCGACAGACACGAATGCTCGCACTTCTCCTGCGTCGCCCCAAGAGCTCCTCTACCGAAATCTCCTTGACGAATTCCCCCGCCGGCGGCAGCACCAGCAGCACGCCAGCGGCAGCAACGAGGAGAACCGTTTCTTACAGGACTTAATGCACCCGGATGGGCCTCAAGACCTTGCGAAGCACTTCATGGCCGTCATCAACGGCGTGCAGCGCCCGCATACCAAACGGGTGATCCTCCGCCCCTCGAGCCGCCGCTACTACCAGGCAATTATCCATGCAGTGTTTGCGGTGCTGCTCCATCACCTGGGGAGGGTCCAGCAGGCTCTGTTTATGGCCAGGAGGGAGCAGCGGTTATCGGAGGAGCGCGATAGGTGTGTGTGGGGGGGGGGGGGGGGAGGGAGGGAGAGAGAGAGAGAGAGAGAGAGCATGTTTCGAATAACAATGGGAAGTGAGGAGGTTGCTGCTGGGCGGCGTAATTTAATTCCCGCCTCCTCCTCCTCCTCCTCCTCCTCCTCCTTCCTCCATTTATCATTCACAGGCAACAGATGTTTCCGGACACGAAGCCGTCGCTGATCCGCCTCGAAAGTGCCCATGTAGATAGGAGCACTGGGCTCGCACGAATATGGTAGTAGATGTAGTCAACCCTGCTTGTATTTGTAACGACGACGACGATATGGTACTTCGGTTATATATTTACCACTGTCATCATCATCATCATCATCATCATCATCATCACCATCATCACCATCATCACAATCATCCTCGTCGCCATTACAATCATCATCAACCTCCGCCATTTTTCCCTCATTTGCGCCCCCCCCCCCACCACCAGGGACTCCGCGATCTCGGTTTGGCGCCACGTGAATTTCGAGGTGGAGCAGCTGCCGGTTCTCCAGCGATGCATGCACGAGAAGGCCCAGCTGCTGTGTAAGGTGAGACGAATCAAGTGCCGCGCGCGTATAGACAAGGCGCTCAGGGTGATGGTCGATACGGCAACAGCGGGAGCAACAGCGACATCAGTAGCGGCCGAGCAAGGGGGAAAGGGAGAGGAGATGGCGGCGGCGGCGGCGGCCACGGCGACGGCCCCGCGATTATTGCGGCGTGAGAGCACAAACTACGAGCACCTGATACAAATCCGCCAGGTCATGTCCGCGAGCGAGGAGAAAACCACCGAGCAGATCGTGATCGATGCGGTGCAGGACTTCATGATCGACCAGAAGTCGTCGCGCGCCCTTAAAGCCTCCTCGCTCCAGCTCCAGCAGGGACTGCAGCAGCAGCAGCAGAGAGCGTGTTGGCGGCTGGTGGGGTGGCGTGTTCTCCTCCATTGCTTCAAGACGGCTCCGAACCACTCCATCAAGATCCAAGTATTGCACGGCCTTTCTTTGGCACTTCCAGCACTACCCTCCCTTGATAACGAGGCAGCCGCTAGCGTACGCAGCAGCAGCAAATCTGCTCTGGTAACTCTGGTGACAATTAACGACACGGATGATCCTGGCGACGAGGAGAAAAATAATATGGCCCGTTCCGAACAGCAGCAGCAGCAGCAGCAGGAGCAGCGTGAGGGCGACGACGTGTTGAATGTTCACTACGATGAAAAATCGCAAAGTAATATCGCTACCTCCTCCTCCCCCCACCCTTTCCTCTCTCCGCCACAATCCAACGCTAGTGGGGGCAATGTGTCTAGCCCTGGGGGCTCAGCATCATCACCACCCTCATCATCATCATCATCATCATCGGCAGCAGCAGCAGCAATAGCAGAGGGGGGGGCAGGGATGGGGGCATCCAACAACGTTGCCTTAGGCGAAAATATGATGCTGCCATTATCGAATGCGATGCCCCAAAACACGGTCCTCGACGGGCTCCACAGCGTCTCCCTGAAGCTGAAGGACAAGGTGATGAAGGAGTTCTTTGAGCTGCTGGAGGAGACCGTGCGGCAGGCGGCCAACAACGACCCGAACTATCTGCAACAACGAAAACGACAACGACAACGACTGCGGCGACAAACGACGAAGACAAGCAACGGTGAAAAGGACACCAGCATCAGCAGCAGCGAGTCGAGTAACGAGAGGAAGGAGGAGAGTCGATATTTTACTGCTGAGAACAAGAATGATGTTAGCAGCAGCAGCAGCCTATTCATGGAGAAAGGGGGAGAAGGGAAGGAGGGACCACCGGTCCTTTCCCAAGATAGCAATGACGATGTTAAGCATACCACCCCTCCCCCCGCCCCCCGCTCACCTGCGACCTTCCCTACCGAAAAGGCAACGACATCTGATACTGAGCTGTTCCACACTAAAAACATCGTCTGGTCCATGTACATGTACGCGATGGCGCTGTGTGCGCAGACGGCCTCCGTCGAGCACATCGAGTATATCTTCAACGCCATGCGGTTCCGCCTGGACCACGCCATCGCTGGCACCGGCAGCGCGGAGCCGTCGAGGAAAGAGGGGGCAGGGGGGGGGGAGGGGGGGGGGATTTCGTACTCGCTCCTGGAAGTGCTGCGTCCCCTGGCGTCCCTGCCGAAGTACTCTAAGAAGAAACCAGAAGATGAACAGCAGCCGCTTGTCCCTGATGCAATGACATCGCCACCGTTGCTAGCTCCTGGGCTCTCCACGTCGATCTCCTCCTTATCACCGTTGTCGTCGACGAAGCAGTCGCCATTGTACCAGCTGCGTATCGTGTGCCCGCAGATTGTGCGAATGGCCTCCTGGCTCCTGCTCCAGATGCTGACGGCGATATCAGCGGCGGCGGAGGAGGGGGAGCTCGAACAGAAAGAGGCAGGTGGAGCCGAAGAGAGATCGTCGGTCACTGATGCTGAGGAAAGAACCCCATTCACAGATGCGCTGTCGTTGATTAGTACATGGCGACAGGAAGATGCCCTCACGACGTCGAAGGCGCCGACCAGCACTCTCGGGCAACTTCTGGCCTCCATCTACGCTGACGTCTCGCTCGTGCAGCTCTCCAACTTCACGTTCTCCAGCGAGGACTACTGGCGGCAGCTCCAGCGGACGATGACGATGAGCAAGCTGCTGAACGCCTGGTACATCAAGGGGGGGGGGAGCTACCCGTGGAATATGCAATATCTAAAACCGCGCGCGGAAAAGATCGGCCCGGCCGAGACGGAGGTCTTTGTCGCCTCGCGGCTGGCGCTGCTGTTGGCGTGCTCTGCGGCGCCGGGAGTCCGCAGCGCCCTCTCGACTGGAAAGTGGTTGGAGCTCTTCTGGCACGTTGCTTTCAGAGCAAGCGGTGGGAGAAGCAGCAGCACCGAGAGCGGCGGCGCCGCTGACGATGAGAAGGGCTATGCGGCGGCGGGGAGAGTCGCTGTGAAACTGCTCAGGGTCACGCTACCAAGGACGCGGCCGGGCGATTTCCTGTTCTCCTCCTCATCCGCGACGTCGTCAGAGACGGAGATCATCTCTCCCCGGGCCAAGGGCAGCATGCGCTGGTCCGACGCTCAGGAGAAGGACAACGGCTCCTCACTCGTCGCGGCGCTGATTACCATGATCGCCAAAAGCTCCAGCACGCCCCTCCTGGATGACAATCCTCTCGTGCCAACGTCGTCGTGCTTTCCTAGAGGAGGGGAGGGGGGGGGTAAGGGGCTCCCACCCCCCCTGATGATGATGACGATGATGGCTTCGACAACAATCATGCCAACATCGCCGTCATCACCATTATTGCCTTCGTCGTCGCCGTCGTCATCATCAGCATCTACCTCCTCGAAAAAGTACCTGGAGGACCTCGTGCTACTCTGCCGCGCCATGCTCGAGTCGAAGCACTGGAACCCCATCATGAGCGCCCACATGCTGTCGAACCTGCGCGCGCTGAGCGAAGCTGGGAGCGCATTCAAGCAGTGGGGGGAGGGGGAGGAGGTAGTGGTGGAGGGGGAGGAGGAAAAAGAAGAAATAGTAGAAGCAGAGGACCACCGGAAAGAGCACAAAGGGGGAGAAGTCAACATGAAATTTACAGAGGTGGGGGGGGGGGGGGGAGAGAAAGGAGGGAAAAGAAGACTGGAAGCGGAAAGAGAGCAAGATGGGATTGGTTAAGGGGGGGGGGACCCGAACGGCGGCAGCGGTGGCGACCAATCCCTTCTCCGCTGGGAAAAAGGCAAGAAAAATGGGAGGAGCTCGTACGCCTTTCGTCGTGCCGCATCTTGAAGGATCTGCCGGGTACTAGTGAAGATAGCGGTAGGAGGAGGAGTAGTAGGAAGTAGCAGTCAGGAGCAATTGTATGTTCGGGGTTTCGACGTCATATCATCATATCATATATGGGACTATGGTGAGGTGTTAATTAGATAGAGATATAAGATACATTGCCGCGGCAGAATCAGCTCTCCTCCTCCTCCTCCTCCTCCTCCTCCTCCTCCCTGTCGTCGGTGAAAAACCGCACTCATCATCACCGTTATCATTCCTCATGCTGCTGTAGGTTCGGCGACGATTGGTTCGGAGCAACCGCGGGTGCTACTGATGTGATGATGATAGGAGGAATGGGAGGAGGCGGGGGCCAGTCATCATCTCCCTTCAGTATCGAAGGAGCCTCCTCACTGTCATCTTCCTCGTCTTCCAAGAAAAGGTACCGGCTGAGGACGAAAAGACGCCAAAGAAAACGCTCGCACAATGCAAACGATGACGACGACGACGACGACAATGAGGCTGGCGGTTCAACTGAGCCTAAAGGCGCAGCATGGAGCCTTCTCAACGACGCTAACGACGACGAAGATCAGGCCGATTTGGCGGCTTCTGTAGCTGTGAAGTTAAAGGCGAAGAAGGAGAACGAAGGAGAGCAGCAGCAGCAACAACAACAACAGCCAGCATTAGACCATGGCGAGATGCCTCCTCCTTCCCCGGATCGTGCTCCATCGTTCGGTAGAGCCAGCTCCGGATTCAACCCCTTTGGCAGTGTGTCTTCGGATATCGAGCGGTTGGGCGATGATAGCAGCACGCGCCGCAGCAGCACATCCAATAATTTCAAAGTCAGTTTCAGCAAAAATCCCTTTGGAAACGGAATGGGCGGCGGCGATGCTTCTGCTGCTGTCGCTACTGCCACGAGCCCCTTCGATAGCGGGTTCGGTGAAGGAGACGTCGGTGAGGGCGGTAGCGGCAGCATCGTCGGTAGCGATGCCAATCCATTCGGTGGCGGCAGCACGTTTCTCGCAGCAGCTCACGAAGAGGGCAGCAACGTCGGTGATACACCGGTAGAATTCGGTCAAGAAGGTCTCGCGGGAGAGAATAAGCACGAGCAAATCGACCAAAAAGCGAGCATCCACAGCTCGAGGCCCGAAGCTCGACAACGGCAGCAACGCCGCTCGGGGAGCAACTACTACGACATCGCACAGCTAAGAGCTATCATATATGAAAAGGTGCAGTAACAAGTACATTCGCACACACACACACACACACACACACACACACACAAACGTGTGCACGCACGCCCGCCCACTGCTACCCGCCATTATCATCCCTTCATCCTCCTCCTCCTCCTCCTCCTCCTCCTCCTCCTCCGGCCAAACAAAAGGTGATGCCAGCGCTCTCGATTCTGGGCGGTCACGTCGCAGTGGTGCAGGACGGCTCTCGCGTGTCGTTCGTCACGGACGATGGCGGCACGGAGCTCGGGACGGCGATGATCCAGGAGCCCCTTAACAGCGAGGCCTTCGATCGAAGAACGCAGAAGATGCACGTGATGGGGGACAGCAGTGGCCGCGTCGCGATTCGCAACATCGGCGAGCTAACGCCTTTGCAGCCCAAGCCGCTCCGGAAGCAGGACGCGGACCTGTCCTCCATCCTGCAGATGCTGTTTGATTTCCTCGAGATGCCGCGCCCCAAGTTCCCCCTGGCCTATCGCTTGGAGCTGGAGCTTGCCTTCGCCTCGCTGCGTCGACGATGCGTGCGCGTGGCCATGGAGCTACTCATGTCGCAGCATCTCCCAAGTGTGAGTAGCGGCAGCAGCGGCAGCGGCGGCGACGGCGATGACGCGGACGGAGCAGCTCGTCCAATTCCTCCAAAGGAACAGCAGCAGCAGCAGCGTCGCTTCATCCGCATTCTGAAAGAGCTCATGCTCTCATTCTCCACTACCACCGCCGTCTCTTCCTCCTCCCCCTCCTCCTCCGCCGCCGTGGCCTTCTCGCCGTCGTCGACGACGCTCAGCCGCGAGGGGCTCCCCAGCTCAAACGTGGTCATTTTGCGCCGGCGGCTGCTCTCCCTCGAGCAGCAACTTACCACGACGACGAAGAGGAAGGAGAACGACAATGAGGCGGCAAAAGGGAGGAAAGAGGATGTGACGATCGTGAGTGGGTTCTTCAGCAGCGGCAGCGCCTACCCCCCTCCGCCTGCCGGCATCTTCCGGATGCATAGGAATCCTCGCGGAGGAGACGAGGGGGAGACTAAGATATCGCTGCGAGGAGGAATAAGGTGTGTAGTAGTTAGTAGTTGGTAAAGTGGACGGCTGCTCACAGTCAAGTTTTGCGGCAGTATTTTAAGTGTTAGTAGATATATCACCTCTGCCCCTCTCATCCTCTCCTGATTCTTCCCGAATCATCCTTGTTTCTCCGTGATCCCATTTTCCCTTCATGCTTCCTTGCGTTGGCTGTTTTCTGTAAATGCAAATACGTCTACGCTCCGCCGCTAATCTCACAACCACCGCAAGGGTTCCTAATCTGGTAAGGCGCTCGGCGGCCGGAGGGAGGGGCTGCCCCACGGGCTTCAGGGCCAGGATGTGGGGAGAGGAGAACGACGTGCTTCTCTGCGCCCTCGCGAACAATCACCACCAAGCCAGCATCGGGGACGGCGATGAGAAGCAGGAGCAACAAGAGGCGGAGCGCCAGAAGATTGCGTGCTTCGCCATAGGATTTACCGTTTCAAACCCGGTGAATATCAACTTCGAGGCGGACGACGACGACGACGACGACGACGACGACGACGACGGTGGTGGTGGCGACGGCGGCGAGAAGGTGAAAGCTCAGTTCTTGCCGAAACATAGTGGTGATTTTCCACCGCCCCTGTGGCCACCAACCGAAGAGTCTGAGAAAGAAGGAGGAGAGGGAATAGGAGGAGGAGGAGGAGGAGGAGGAGGAGGAGAGAGAGTTTCCTCCGCAGAGGGGCGCGACTCTAGCCTGAGCAACGACTTCCCCGTTCTGGAGCTCGATCCAACCGACGACGAGGCGGTGATAGCTAGTAAGCCAACAGAGGAGGGGGGGGGGGAGGAGAAGGAGAAGAATACAACAAAGGAGGTAGAGGGGGAGGAGAGGAAACAGATCGACAGCCCTAATATAAAGCCTTGTCAAGAGCAGACGGAGCACGAGGATGAGCGGAAGGAAGATAAGAGCGAAGAAGCTGGTATGGATGGGATGGCGAGCGCCGCTAATCACAAGATCCACGTCGTCATCGATCAGGGGAAGGAGCAGCTACCAACTGATGCAAGTTCCAATCCATTTGAGGGCAAGGAGGCAGGATTCGCTGCTAAAGCTCAACAACTCTCGGAGGAAGAGGCATCTACCACCACCGCTGCTGCGAGCGATGAAGTTGGTGTCGCTGATGATGAAGGAAAGAAAGGAATGAAGGAGAACAAGAGTAAAGAGAAGAAGGAGAAGAAGAAGAAGAAGAAGAAGAAGAAGAAGAAACAAGCTCCTAACCTCATCGTCTGCCGGTTTCCTTGCATACTGAAGTGTGGAGGTGATTCATCAATCAACGCGACCAATCCCTCAAACTCGACGACAACGATGACGACGCACGAGCTCATTGACTACGGCCCCCATTTAGCAGCGGCGGCCAGCAGGAGGAGGAATGAGAGTAATGATGACATCAACAGCAGCCGCCGCGGCGGCGCTGGTGGAAGATTAGTCAGAGCGGAGATGGTGATGCAAAAGTCTTTCGCGGGACCAGTGCTGGTGCTCCGCGTCGCCGCTGTCGTTGCCAAGGAAGTGGTTGGAGAGGGGGGGGGAGGGGGGATGAAAGAGGAGGAGACAGAGCTGTTATTGGAGAAAGAGGTGCCGAGGTCGATGTACATGGGCAGCAGTCGTAGCACAGCTCTTGACGTTATTTCAAAGATCGACGTTCTGATGGGTGGGTGCTGCTGCTGCTGCTGCTGCTGCTGCTGCTGCTAATATGAATACGATATGCCAATTTTCCTTGCACAGCTTCGTTGCATGAGACGTCAACTAAGGGAGGGACGCGCACGTGCATTGATGATATGTAGTATACATTTAATGGAGTGGGAGGGGTAAATGAAGAAAGGTGCAAATGCGTCCAACAGCGAACAACTCTTCCCTTCTCGCACATTACTTAATCATCACCGTCCGTCCCCCCGTCGATGGTCCTCCGTATCGCCATCGTTTCTTCTCCCACTGCTACTATCATCATCATCATAATTATCATCACCACCACCATAATAATCCACTCAGGCATCAGTTCCGAGAGGCTACTAGTAGTGATGATAGATCACATGCCATTCTTCCCCTGCGAGCCCATGGAGCTTCCCCTCGCCCACAAATGCGCTTTGCTCATTCTTTCCTCCTGCAACGAGATATTGCTGCGAAAAATCGAGGAGGGGGGGCGAGAGAGGGGGCTGAAGAAAGAAGATGAAGAGGCCGCTGCGAGTGATATTCAAGCAGCAGCCGTGGCCAACGCTTCCTCCGCTATCACTGCCGCCCCAACCACAGAGGCAAAAGGTATTCCTGATGACACCCTCAACACGGCGAATAAGGCGTGGGGGTCGCCTCGAGCAGGAGCACCGCGCGCCGCGTCGTCGTTGGCAGTTTGCTTTGCTGTCTCGGAAAGATATCCATCGTGGAAGGGCGATAATGTACAACTCCAAGTGTGGTCATATGGCAGCAGCGGCGCCTCGCCAAAGGTAAGCGCAGGTGATTTCCTCCACATCTCGCAGTCGTCATACTACCTGTCGGTTGGCTTCCAAAACGTGCTCAACGCAACAACGGGGCTCCTGTCGCAGTGGTAATCACTGAAGGGCGGGGCGGGGATGATGCTGTTCGTTTTTCCTGGTTTTCTCTTTGTTTTTTTTTCCCCGAAGTCTCCCCTCTGTCTTGGGGTGGTCGACACGTGGTAACAACTTGCTCACTATTCCGCCAGACTTGCCACGCCGCAAGTCGTGACCCACCTTCCCTTTTTTTCTCCCCCGTCTCGGTCGCCGCCCCTCCTAACGTGCTGACGTGGTGATGACGCTTCACAGGTCGAACGTGCGGCGGAGCACGCAGATACTACGTCTCCAGTTCTACCTTGGTAATTCCGCGTACATGGCCTCTGTTCCCGACGACGTCTTGTGCGGAGCGCTGAAGGAGCACAGATACTCGCTTACGGACGCATGGATCGCATTGCGAGAGTGGCAGCTTCGCCGACGACAGCAGCAGCAGCAGCAACAACGCCCATTGCCTGATGGTAAATATGGGGGCAGCGAACGAGCAGGTTCTGCTCTGACGATGCCAGCATCTCGCAGAAATGACCGCGGCTTCGACGTCTGGAGGGAGGTGCTCTACGACAGCGACACTCGCAAGGCCTTCCATAAGCGTATGGGCTGGCTAGGGTATACGCCTGAGCAGTGCGAGGAGGCCATGAGAGCAGCTGGAGGGGAGATGTCCTCGGCCCTCGTCCAGTTGTTGTCCCGAGAGGCTAGGGCTCACCCGATGAGACTGGAGGATTTGGATGTGAAGGCCTTCTCCCGCTCGGATAGCAGCGGCCAAGAGGAGGTACCTTTTCGCATGTCGTAATCGTCGTCGTCGTCGTCGCTCTGAAATTGTAATAGTAGTTCTGCGGGGGAGGGGGGGGGAGAGGGAGGGGGAGAAAAGATAAGAAGGGACAAACGCTGTCATAATAACAGCTTCATGTTGTTGTGACCTTTTGATTCAGATAGTGCTGATATCTCGTGCCTCTTCCTCTCCTCCTCCTCCTCCTCCTCCTCCTCCTCCTCCTGCTGCTGCTGCTGCTGCTGCTGCTGCTGCTGCTCCTCCTCCTCCTTTCCATCGTCATCTTCTATCAATTTAGGATCTCTTAGGGATGCTAGATGGTCACCACGTTCAATTCCACGAGAGAACCGGAGGCGGATCTAGAGGGGGAGGAGGAGGAGGAGGAGGAGGAGGAGGAGGAGGAGCTAGCATCACTCTAACCACTTCCCCCCCCCCTGACGAAGACAACAAGGAAAGCAACGGTGGTGCTAACACGCCTCCAATGTCCCCCTCGACTGCGCCGCCGTTATCGCCTCGATCATCATCCCTGATCCGGTCGCTGCGGCGCCATGCTTCTACCTCCACTTCTACCAACAGGGCGGGCGCCCATTCCTCGCCCTCATCGTCGTCGCCATCATCATCATCATCATCATCTCCCTCCTCCCCCTCCTCCCCATCAGCATCATCATCGATGGTGCGGAGAATGATGAGGAGTAATAATGCGCGGATGATGGGCAGCGTCGCTGCTGGGTATCTCGCGACGACGACCTCTGCTGCCAGCAAGGAGGCCTGGCAGAAACTTCTTCTCGACATATGGGGATTTCGCGGAATGGGGACCGTTGAGCTGAAGCTGCGCCTTCTCCTTACCGAACGCGCGCTGGCCTCTCGCCTCACCATCCTCTGCCTCCTCACCCTCGTTACCACCTCCTCTGATGACGGCGAGGAAGAGGAAGGGGAGGAGGAGGAGGAGAGGGAGGCGACTTGCGACGGCGATAACGGCACACGAAGAACAGAGATTGCTCCCGAGAGGAAGGCTGAGAAGACCGATAAGGATAAGAAGGGGGGGGAGAAGGAGGAAGAGGCGGCGGGAAAGACAAGCCCCTCCTCCACTGCTCTCATCGCTAGCACCCCCGCGGGTGATTCGAGCAGCAGCTGTTTAATGCTTCTTCTCCGGAGCCTATTCTTCCTCAAACACAAGCCCTGCCTCGAGTTCCTCCGTAGCCACATCCTCACGCAGGCGGTGATGAGCCTGGGGAAGGGGGGGGGGGAGACGACCACGAAGAAAGCGGCTGCCGCGGCGTCGACTATGAGAACTCTCGGGCTCATATCCGATGAGTGCGTGAGGCAGCTGAGCTGCCATTTCGCGCGCTCCTTGATTCCAGGGCCCGCCGTCAAACGCTCGATGAAAATCAACCCGTGCGAGGTGTCGGAGATCATTGGTGCCTACGAGAGGGCGCCGCGGAACGCCTCGTACCTCGAGCGCGCGGTGGATGTGAGCTCGTTTCCGAGCGTTAGCTTCGCGATTTGGCTGCTGATCTTCATCATCGACTGCACCGACGAGATACAAGCGAAGTGGTACTAGTAGTCGTAGTAGTAGTCGTAGTAGTAGTACGTGCTCCTCCTCTCCCCTCCCCCCCCTTCTCTATTTCCCTCCCTCTTCCGCTTGTTTCTATATCTCCATTTGTCACCAGAAAAAAAGAAAAAAAAAAAAAAACCAGCGCAAAATATTGGTCATCGTCAATATCGTCATCGTCAATATCGTCATCGTCAATATCGTCATCGTCAATATCGTCATCGTCAATATCGTCATCGTCGTTATCACCCCCCCCCACGTTTCACGATTTTTTAAAACGAATCAGCAATCTCGACGGCTCGGCGACGCTTCAGCAGCTGCAGCAACGTTTGTTGTCGCCTCGCTTGCTGGACCTCATATTTCTTTTCCTCACCACGAGTACAAGCGAGGGGACGAAACTCGCTCTTGTGCGCGTCCTTAGCATTCTCATCCGCACTCGGCGGACTATCAACCTCAATAGAGCCATCTTCCGCCACCTGGCCGCCCAGCTGCAGGCCGAGATGTCGAGATCGAAGTAGTGGCCAATTTACCTAGAAAAGGGGGAGGGGGAGATGAGGAAGTAACGGTGCTGTTGGCGATTGTTGGCGGGGTTACGTTATGTGTGTGTGTGTGTGTGTGTGTGTGTGTGAGTGTGTGTGTGTGTGTCTATGCGCGCGCGCGATTATTTGTTGGTGCTTGATGCCTCCTCCCGCCCCACCTTTCGATTGCCCCCTCCCCCCCCGCTCCCTCCTCTTCGAGCAGGTATGACATTGAAAAGGCCATTCTCAGCTCCCAGAAGGTACACGCTGTGCTACTTCCCGCTGTTGAGATGTTGCTTGCATGTTTTTGATAAATATGAGTGATGAGATCGTAACGGTCGCTTGTATTGTAAGGCTCCTACATTTCTCCGAGCGATTGTGGAAGTAAACCTGTCTACGTGGAGGACGACGCTCGCGAGAACGCCAGCAATAGCATCCATAGCACTGTCATCGCCACCCTCATCGACATCAACCCTGTCGAGCAAGAAGGAGACTGAGAAGGGGGGGAGGGAGGAAGTGGCGGCAGCGACTAAAGACCCTGGAGAAGATAAAAAGGAGCAGGAAGGAAAAGACAAGGCGAGAAATGACGAGGACGATGATAAAAGCAGCAGCAGCATCAAGATTGCTGACGAAATGAAGGAGGCCTATGCAAAGCATCCGTGGTTTCTCCGACTCGTCCAGCTTGACTTCCTCATCGATGCGCTGCAGCCGATTCGCTCTGTCGTTGCAATCGCGAGGACTCAAAAACAACAACAACAGCAGGGGGAGGAGGTGGAGGGAAAGAAGAACTACTACCAGCGATATTACTATTCGTCGGAACACGAGAATTCGCAACATTTCCTCCTCCATCATCATCACCATCATCAGCGGCGGGAGGAGGTGCATGTGGCGACCAACTTTGCCCAGGAACTTGCCAACGAGTGGAAGAAGAAAACGGGCCAGGAGTTCTACGATTTCAGGTGTTATTACTACTCGTAGAGAAGCAGAAACAGCAGTGGTAGCGGTATTCGGTAGTAAGGGTGGTAGCCATAAAACTCTACTAGAGCGATTTCCAAAACACTAAAGTACCGCACACACGCACACGCACACGCACACGCACACGCACACGCACACGCACACGCACACGCACACGCACACGCACACGCACACGCACACGCACACGCACACGCACACGCACACGCACACGAACACGAACACGAACACGAACACGAACACGCATACACGTTGACAGATTATGCGAAGAGTCCATATTCCGAGCGCACATCACCAATGCAGTTGGCGACGCAGCACGGACGGCCGCCATCACCGCCGCGAGGGGGGCCCTCGCGCGCAACAGCAGCAACTACGCGGTGAGAGTGATCGGGACGATGTTCCGGCTGTACCCGAAAGCGGACTACCAGCTGGTGGAGCTCTTTGAAAAGTAAGCAGCAGCACGATGTATGATAGTAATAGTGGTAGGAGGAGGAGGGGGAAAGGGGGGGGGGGGGGTGGGAGGCAGTAGTAGCATGCGTCATCTTCCGCACTTCCCTTACTGGCTAGTGGATGGGCCAGAGAACACTATCTGCTGCTGCTGCTGCTGCTGCTGCGAAAGACGGTGTATTTAGTACTCGTAATGCGCGATGATGATGGGTGAGCTCGATGTTACTACTCTCAGATTCTGCGATCGCTGCGGGCTCTCCGCGTCGTTCGTAGAGCCGAGGAAGTTTACCCCCGACGAGAATGAGGTCCTCCGCATGCCAGACGTCCACGCCGCCTCGCGGCTATCGGAAAACCCCCTGGCGCTGCTGCAGAGGCGGGCCTTCTTCATTCAGAAAGCAAACGAGCTCATTGAGCCGTGGCTGCACACCATCGTAGACTTCTCCCAGACGCACCCGTCCTCCCTCGGCTCGCGTGTGCGGAGGATCAAGCGCCTTCTCTTCTGGCGGCACAAGAGGCGGATTTTGGACGTCGCCATACGGCACTTTGACCGGGAGCGAGGCCCTCAAATCTCGGAGAATATCGTGGTACACAGGCGAAAGGCCTACGATTACAAGCATCAGCAAGCAGCTGCTGCTGCCACGACGTCGTCGTCGTCAACGGCATCATCGGCCTCTGCTGCGGATACCGATGCGGTGGCGACGGGGCAACTGTCAGCATCGTGGAGGGGGGGGGGCACAGGAGGTAATAGTTATGATTATTGTTATTATTATCATTAGTAGTAGTAGTAGTAATTAGTAGTAGTAATTAGTAGTGGTAGTATTTGTAGTGGTAATTGTTGTAGCAGCTGCAGCAGATTATATAAGTAGTGCTACTACAAGGGGAGAGAGAGAGAGAGAGAGAGAGAGAGAGAAAGAGAGAGTAGAAGAGCAACAAACAGATGAAGAGGAGGAAACATCTCAGAGAAGTGGACAAAGCTTCTTCGCACAATCTTGACCGGAAATCCATTTTCAAAAAATATATGTTTTGTCCTATTCCCCGCCCGCAGCTGCTGTAACAGATGTAGTAGGAAGAGGAGGAGGAGGAGGAGGAGGAGGAGGAGGAGGACCAGGGACGGAGGAGAAGGGCGACGCTGATAGAGCCCCATCGTCGTTCTCAGCAGCGGCAAAGCAGGAGGAAGAGGGCTTCAAGAACACTGTGTTCTTCCAGGTCGTTGCTCACGTTAGCGTCGTCTCGCCGTCGTTTGGATTTTTCGCATCTCCCCCTTTCCTTCTCCCCCCCCTCCCCCCCCCCTCCCCCTTCCCCGTCTCCTCCCTCCCCTTCTGTTTTCTCCATACCTGACTCATAACTGCCGACAGGTGTACTCTCAAATGCAGCGGTGTAGCACGTGGTGCTTCCGGGTCCCGCCAGAGGCAGCCTCCTCTCGAATATTCAATGTGAAGTTTCTCGGCTACGGATCCATCGATGCTGGCGGACCATACCGCACCGTCATCAGCGAGATGATCGAGGAGCTCCAATCATCCTGCCTCCCCCTCTTCATCCAAACACCCAACGCGCGCACCCAGGACGGCCAGTACCAGGTACCGCCGTGATGAGGAGTGGCAAGGGAGGAGGGGGGGGGGGGAGGGGGTTGAAAGAGAGGAGGACACAATAGGGTAGGCGAGAAGAGCCATTTTGCCTATTCCATACTTACCACTCGCCACACCGTGACGGTGCGGTGCTGAGAATGATGAAATTGCGCGTTTTCTGGTGTTAGGATCAATGGATCCCATCCCCTGAGGCCACCGAGCCTCTGCATCTCCGCATGCTCGGGTTCATCGGAATGCTGATTGGGACGACGCTACGGAACAGGTTTTATTCTGCTAATGACGGATCGTTATCCTCAGGCGTGTGGGCGCGCGCGCGCGCGCGTGTGTGTGTGTGTGTGTATGTGTGTATGATTGTGTGGGTGTTAAGGGGTCTGGCAGCCGGATCTTATCGTCATCATCATCATCATCATCATCATCATCATGATCGTCATCATCATGATCGTCGTCGTTGCTACTCTGCTCTGATTGTGCATATATGTTGTGTAATATTGTGCGTTTTCCGCAGTCACTACCTCGACATGCAGCTTCCCTCCCTCGTCTGGAAGCTGCTGCTCCGAGAGGTAGTACCACGTCATGTGTGATGATGAGCCGTAGTTAGATAGAAGGATTCTAGAGATATCATCATACCCCCGAGTAGGCGCCGTCGTCAGTCCTCCCCTTACACCTAGTCCCCCCCCCCCCCCCTTTCTCCTCCTCCTCCTCCATATTGGACACCTCATATTTCAAAAGCCCGACGAGTCCGATCTGCACGAGTTTGACCAGCGGCCATCCATGATCATCAGGAGCATCCGCAAGATGATACAGCAGCGACAGTTGCAGCAGCAGGAGGAGGAGGAGGAGGAGGAGGAGGAGGAGGAGGAGGAGGAGGAGGCGGACTTCAAACATCACGCCGACGACGCAAAGGGTGCAGAGGGGGGGGGTAGAGGCGACGGAAAGAAGACGACCGATGACCCTTTCTCCTACGACTTCACCGACTTAATGCTCACATTCCGCCGGCCTGGCTGCGTCGAGGGCAGGATGATAGATCTCGTGGCCGACGGCCAGAGCGTCCTTGTGACGTGGGACAACTGCAGCACGTTTATCAAGCTGCTCAGGGATGCGCGCCTCTTTGAGTTCGCGCCGCAGTGCGAAGCGATTCGTAGAGGTATACTGGTGGTGTTGCCTGTGTACCTGCCAACCCACGTGACGTGCGCTTTCCTTGGGCTGAGAATATTATGTTTATGTTTCTATGTTCGTCGTCGTCGTGGTCGTCGTCGTCGTCGTTGGCTCTGTCATCATCACCATCACCATCATCATCATCATCATCATCATCATCATCACTACTTATCATCACCTCCTGTCCTTGTGCGCGTAGGCATAGAGAAGGTGGTTCCCGGAGACGCGTTGTCGCTGATGACGCATGGCCAGCTCGAGAAATCGGTATATGAAACTGATGATGATGATGATGATGATGATGATGATGACGATGATAACTGATGGCTCTTCAAACATACGTGCCCGCTCTAATCATCACTTTCGAGTGGATTTGCACGCACACAGCTTCCTCATTTCTACCACCACCACCATCGTGTGTGTGTGTGTGTATCAAGGTGTGCGGGACGGCTACGATCGACGTGGATCTCCTAGAGGCCAACACGACGTACGGCGGGTGCAGCAAGAACGACGCGCACGTGAAGCTATTTTGGAAGATGATGCACGAACTGTTTGACAACGACGAAAGGCGGCAGTTTCTGCGATTCGTCTGGGGGAGGTCCCGACTCTACCCCAAAGACAGCGATGAGTGGGCGTCCAACAAGTTCAAAATCCACGACTTTCCACACCGAGCGACTGGCCCGGACGGGGAGATCAGCCATCTCCCCATTTCCCACACGTGCTTCTTTACCCTCGACCTTCCGCCGTACAAATCTCTCGAAACGATGGTGGCCAAGATGCGCACCGCCATCACACTAGGCAGGGATGTCGATCTCGACTAAGTCGCTTCTGGAATGGATACGAGTGTTCCCCCGGGCGTCGTTTATCGCCACATACTACATGGGCAGCGCTCTTGCGTATGATAACCCAACCAGTTAAATGTTGTAGCGTCACTAGGCCTTTGCCTATCGATGTTGCTACATTGTTATTTATTTCTATTTTTTTATTCTCACGATTGTTAGTTCGTACAGGTTCTAATCATCAGGTAAGTAATGATAAAGGATTCCTCATTCACCATTGCATGCTGCATTGTATGAATCGAATCCAGACGTACAGCAATACATTCATTAGTAATCATCACCTAGTCAATCTGTTTCTCCACTGCTTCTATCTAGCTAAATATGCGCGCATTTGCAGCTATTGCATACGATTATCACGAATGGTTGTGCGGCGCATGCATACAGCATGTGGGGAACACATATGCTGCTCCATGCCCGCTAAGGCTGCATGTCTATATAGCAGTAACTGACGAAACGCACAACAGGTGATGATGCCTTAAACTCCTTTCTTTATTGCCATGAGTGGATATAGAATCGAACGGAGGTGACATGATCTTTATGCATGTGCTAGTGTGTACATGCGCATGGATTCGATCTCACGCACGTACGTACTGGTACAAAAACTATATGATGCACACATTTTGCTCTAGGTGGGGCTAAATACTTGCTCGTTTATCCGACATAGCTCGCGTGCTGCGTACTACAGCATGCACGATCGATGCATGCTAGCATGCATGTACAGCACCCCCGTGTACATGTAACTCAATCATGCTAGCATGCGCAGTCGCAACCTGGAACGCGAGCATCAACCCTTTCGAGCAGCGCGCAGCAAGACAGCTACACAACACATCTTTAGACACATGTGCAACTTTCGTTCTTTAGTATCTGCACTGAAATAGTTCTCATATCGTCAGACCGAAGATGTCGCTGCCACCTAAAGCAGCTACGCTATGCGTACAACACATACTCACATTCATTCTGTGTCATGCTAGTCTTCCGCGTCAGAATCCCTCGCTTTTTTGGGCGACGACGCCGTCGCTACGACGGCACTGTCGGTACTATCTTTCACAGAGAATGAAGCGTTACTGGAGAACCTCACAAGCGGGGAGGGACTTTCATGTGGTCCTTTCCCTATGCAATGCATGTAATCAGTAGTTGTTTTACGGTATCAGCAACACATCGACGATGACAGGAGGCGAATCGTTATCATCATCCTCCATCACATCACCACTGCAATCATCAATCCAAAACATTCCCCGCACATCCCTCCCCCCCCCCCCCCCCCCCCCATATGCAATGGGTAAAAATAATAGAAAGGGAGAGTTGAACTTTGCTACACATCGTTGGCTTGACCTCACCAAAAGTATGCATGTACTACCGGATGGAGGAGGGGATTGCTGCTGCCGTTTCTTGTCGGGCGTCATTGAAAATGTGCTATTTTTGGGAGTGATGACCCCAGGGCTAGGCCGCGGTGCTGCATTTCTGTTTAATGCAGTACTAATTGTGGGCGGTCTACTTTCTTTGATGGCTGGTAGGAGCCTTGGGCGTGACGATGTCTTCTCATCCCCCTTCGAGTCGCCGCTACCGACACTGCTATCTATACGCTGAGGGGCTCGCTTCTGGGGTGTCTTCTCGACGTTTGGACGGGAAATCTGAGCAGCTTCGTTACGAGCGGCCGAGGACGAGGATGGCGCGTTGTTGATGTTGTGGTTTCGCTCCGATGATTTCTTCTCGACGTTTGGACGGGAAATCTGAGCAGCTTCGTTATGAGCGGCCGAGGACGAGGATGGCGCGTTGTTGATGTTGTGGTTTCGCTCCGATGATTTCTTCTCGACGTTTGGACGGGAAATCTGAGCAGCTTCGTTACGAGCGGCCGAGGACGAGGATGGCGCGTTGTTGATGTTGTGATTTCGCTCCAATGATTTCTTCTCGGAATTTCTATCTAATAATTCATCCTCGCCTACTGGCGTGGATTTTCCGGTCCGATGGTCCGGGCGCTGCTGTAGCTTGTTCTTTGGCTTGCTCTTCATAATTGAGGACCTCCGCTTCTTCTTCTTCTGGGAAACAAACAAATGAATATCATCATGAGCG
Organism: Bigelowiella natans CCMP2755; assembly: GCA_000320545.1. Lineage (NCBI taxonomy): Eukaryota > Cercozoa > Chlorarachniophyceae > Bigelowiella > Bigelowiella natans. The sequence goes on along the minus strand of ADNK01000586.1, from coordinate 25,256 downwards.
CGACGTCGTGAGGGATGAAGGTTCGCTACCGCGCTATTCGGGTAATTACACACGCACATTAAATACATATATATATATATATATATATATATATATAGGTGACACAATGAATGAAAAACTACCACTACTATTACTTTTACTACTGCTACTACTACTACCGATTCCGAGAATAAATTGCTTCTTTTCGCCCATGACTTTTGGATGACGCCTACCGCATACCTGAGGTTGATTGATGGTGAGCAGGAGGCCTATCGTA
>ADNK01000586.1:0-17500 GCA_000320545.1 Bigelowiella natans CCMP2755 | reverse complement strand
TCGGCGTCGTGCAGCATGATTACGGCCTTCTTATTGCACAGAGGAAAGAACGACATTGGAACATCCTCTTCCTCCATTCCTTCAACTTCGAGCCATTCTCGGTCGACTTCATTTAGTTCCCGAAACTCCTCCGGCGGAAAAGGAAGCTTTTCCTTCTGCAGCCACTTGTGGTACCTGTTGGCCACGAAGCGTGATGATGATGACGCGATTGATTCCAACGGTGTGCAGGGGGGGGAGGTTGGGGTTGTGGCCGATCTATCGTCGACATTTCACCGTTGGCACTACTTTCTTTGTTTTTATTGCTTTGATCTCACCGTTGTGTTCAGGTTGTGGTAAATCATAATTTTGTATGTAATGGAAGTCATTATTACTCAGAGGTCCTCTCCTCCTTCTCCTTGAATAACCAGCTCCTCAGCTGCCGACTGGCCTCGTCGAGGATTTGGAGCTTAAACATCTCCTCCTCTCGTTCCCGCTCTGAAGAGAAATGCTGCTCCGAAGCATTCATGAACTGCCATTGTCGTCGTCGTCGTCGTCGTCGTCGTGATGAGGAAAGAGGCGCACCGATGATGTCGACAATATTCAAGAAACGAAGTCAGACACATCACATCTTGTGTAAATATACATACAATATATATATATATATATATATATATATATATATATATATATATGTGGGCAAGTAATACAGGCCTACAACACCCACACTTGTGCATTGCTTACATGCGCAAGTGATTGCTCGGTGGCGGACATCCGTCGATTTTTCTTCTTCTCCGCGGTCAGCTTCACTGCGAGCTGGCGCTTTTGCTGTCGTTTCTCCAACTGCTGCTTTCGCTCATGGACCTTCTGCTCTTCCTCTGCTTTCTCGGATTCATCGCTGCGTATTGTGAACGGGAAGGGGGGGGGTGAAGAGACGGATTATGATTGTACGGACGGAAGGTGCGGATGCCTCAGGAGGGAATGGAGGGGGGCGGCGCAGCAGTAGAAAACAGCAGCAGCAACCTGAATGTGTCTTCGATGGCAGCAAGCATCAGGTTGAGCGCGAAGAACGAAATGACCAAGATCAGAATGAAGAAGTAGATGAACACATATGGAGATACCTGACGACAACGATTGACGAAGATTAATAAGGGAATGGTGTTGTTGATAATGATGACAATGGTTATCGATGAGGATGGTAATCAGAAGGAGGGAGAGGAGGAGGAGGAGGAGGAGGAGGAGGAGGAGGAGGAGGAGGAGGAGGAGGAGTGAGGGGGAGGATGATGATGATGATGATTAAAATGCAAATCCCGACAATAGACCTCTTCAAACTAGAAGAACCACCAGCAACACCAATCATCATCACCACCATCATCATCATCGTCGCCGTCATCAGTTGTTGTCTCTCTTGTCTAAGCTCGCTACTATGCAGCAGGACGACCGAATCCATGAGAGGGTAGAGCAGCTCGCTCCAAGTAGCCATTGTAATGGTTTGGAAGACTTGCAGCAAGGCGTCCGGGAAGTTGTCAAATGACACAACGCCGAAGAAGGGATTAGGGCCATCAGCTTTGCATGTGAAGCCGTCAGGGCATTGATATAACCTAGGGAAGCGGGGATCGTGTTGTTATTCTTGTTTTTCGGCCATAGCAGTTGCGGCACCGCCAGCAGCAATATGAAGGCGTGGCTTAGAAAAATGATGATGACGGCGACGACGGCGACGACGACGTTGAGGAGGACAGTTCGATGGAAATACATAATCGATTCTCTCTCTCTTTTTGTTTGTTCTGGTATTGTTGCAAAACGGCTTGTGTGTAATGCACTTCTCTTACCCGGGCGAATCGATGGCACACACTCGGTCATCTTCGTGCGCTTCACCCGTTGCGTCATCATAGCAGCGCTGCCGTAAGACTCCCATAAACAGCGACACGCCCGCGATACCGAAGATAACGAAGAAAAGCGACAGAATCAGCGCAACGCGTGCGATGGCGATGACGGAGAGCAGCAACACGGACACTAGGATCCTCATCTGCAGAATGGGAAGAGGAGGGGACGGGGGGGGGAGGGGAGGGGAATTCAGATTCAATTATATCAGAGATAGGTTTGGCAAAATGTTTTCTTGCCACTCATCCAAGAGATAAGCCTTACATTCTGCGTGGATAGGAGCGGAGGCGCGCGCGCGTGTGTGTCAAAAGGAATTATATGCCTCCTCTCTCTCTCTCTCTCTCTCTCTCTCTCTCTCTCTCTCCAAAATTTTATTTCTTCTTCATTCTCCTCCTCCTCTACCCTCCTCCCATTCTCTCCTAATGATTACTTCTGGGATGCGCTTGACCGCGCGCAAGGGGCGGAGCACACGGATGACACGGATTGCCGATACGTTCGGAATGCTCGGTATGGCCCCCAATACGCCAAACAAGACTACCACGAAGTCGATGTAGTTCCAGCCGTCAATGAAGTAGCTAGTGGAGGTGCAATGGTACGAGCGAGGAGGGGAGGTGTTAGATAATCTAATCTATAACGATGGTAATGGTGGTAGACTACGTACAGTTGTGTTGTTGGTGGTGCTTGCTGCTGCAAGGCTACCAATGGTGGTGATGACAACGATGACAAGATTTTTTAAAAATTAAAATATGCTCTTCTCATGCCCCTCTTCTCCCTCCTCATTCTCAATCATCATCGTCAGCATCATCATCATCATCATCATCATCATCATCACTGACCCTGTTCCGGTTTTGTAATACTCCTCAGTGAGCTTCGGATACTGGTCGGCTGTGAGCGTTTGTCTCAGGAAACCGAACGACAGAAACTTGAGGATCATCTCCAAAATGAAGAAGGAGAGGAAGATGGGATCGGTGTAGGACGTGAGCACATTCACCCAGTGATCATCGCTGTAGAGAGGGTTGCCCAGGGCCAGCACCACGCAATTCACAAGGATCATTGTGAGAATGAGGTTCTCAAACCAATCTCGTGACGCGATGTGCTTGCGAATCCAAAAGCACGTCTGACCATAGATGGAATATATTGATGATGAGAGCGAGGACTTTGAGCATGAAGGGGGGGGGGGGGGGGGGGGGTTCAATCGTGCAATGAGGACCCTCTCAAAGTTTCCATCAGGAGTATCGTGTGCCATCCTGAGCTCGAACGCAAGGTCCTCAGGTTTGAGTCCCAGATCATCTGACGTCAGCTCCACGTTCTCCCCGCTTTTCTCTGTTCCCTCTGTCTCTGTCGAACCAGGCTTTGGCATGGGCCCTTCACTTTGGTTGTTTGTTGGAACGTTGTCGGGGAGGCTTTTTCTGAGAGGGGGAGGGACAATGCAGTGAGCGTTGTTCAATGATGCTACTGCTGATGCTGCTGATCTACGAACATGATATGGATAGTCAATTCTAGAAACAAGAGCTCTCTCTTTCATCGTCATCTTCTAATTATTATCTTGCTGATCTTTTTGTGTAGGATATTGCGACTCTTTTTATAATGCAAATAAGGCACAATACAAAGAGGGTATTTGCATCCTACATTACCGTTGTATCACTACGGGATAGAACATGTGTATTAACTACATGTGCGTGTATATTATAGAATATATATATATATATATATATATATATATATATATATATATATATATATATATATATATATATATATATATATATATATATATATATATATATATATATATATATATATATATCACTCTCTCTCTCTCTCTCTCTCTCTCTCTCTCTCTCTCTCTCTCTCTCTCTCTCTCTCTCTCTCTCTCTCTCTCTCACGCACACACACATAGACATATATATATATATATATATATACATATATATGTGTGTGTGTGTGTGTGTGAGAGAGAGAGAGAGAGAGAGAGAGAGAGAGAGAGAGAGAGAAAGATGGGGGGGGGTGCCATACTCGTCATTTGAAGATTGTTTAGTCGAAGGTTGGACTCTCTTTGATCTGACTCTTCCCCTTCGTGCCAAGCCCTTCGACTCTCTCTTTTTTACTAAATCTGGGGTTGAAGAAAATATGTTAGAGAAAACTCCAATGCTATTCGATTGTGCCGCCGGAAAAAGCCTTTACCACCTTTGGTTCCTTGAAGCATGTGATGCAATTTCGTAAGCCCGCTCCCCCTTTTAATAATAAAGCGGAAGTTATCAATGCACTGATGTTGAGTTGTATTTACGAATTTTGATGGGTGGTCTTCTTGAGAAGACACCGATTGTGCGTCGTGTTTAAGACGTCTTAATCAAACTACATATATCACCTGAGGTAAGCCACATAGTTTGGGTAGCTGTGATCGAACTCTGCGAGAGAGGATCGAATTTAGGACAAGCAAATAATGAAGGATTTTGTTTTTGGAGATCAAACCTATCTGTGGAAGGGATTTTTCTTCGTCTCCGCTCTGCTTCGATTCGTTTTTCGAGTCCATCTTCACCTCCATTTTCGCCTCCATGGTCACCGGACACTAAGTTTCGCAATCCGTAATTAGATCGTTGTGAAATTTTGCAATCCTTACAAATGTGCTCACCGAGCCTTGAGCCAATTTTTAGCTTGATAGTGGGTACAAGGTTTCCTAATTATGGATCGTGCTGACCAGATAACAGCAACACGTGAATACACTTCCCGATTACAGGTTTTGGCCCCCAACGCTACAATGGGGATCTAGGCCAAAAAGAAAGAGTCATAAACCTTAACGAACGGTGTTGCTAGCAAACCATAGCGTTGCGGGCTCTCTGGCGCCGTTTGTTGTGCAAGCAGCTAGCTGGCTTGACGGGAGGGGGGAAAGTTTCCAGAGCAGTTTTGGGGGAACTTACGCGATTTTAATCTCAACACATACGACAACATAATGATCCTTGTCGCAGTTAATTTAGGCGGTATCATTCCAAATAGGCGGAGAAAAAAATCTCTCCAGTTTCAGCCTACCTTTTGGCATATCAGATGGAGCGGAGTATTAGGTTTAGGAGATTTAGGCGAGAAACAGGCAAATTTAAGCCTTTTTCCGACAAAAATGATCTGCATAGGTAGTTACGGAGCTTGCTCCAGTCGCTGATTCACATGACCGGTTTTCTCCATCTCACAACTCTAGATCTAAGTCGGTTTCACGGTTGAGGGCCAAAAGGGGCCCGAGAGCTTAGAAAAAAGAGGTCCGAAATGGAACGATAGATCTTGTTCCGAAATTGTTCAACATTTGGGGGATGTGTGAGAAGCCGAATGATGATTCAAATATCAGGATCTGCAGAACCCAAACCAGTCGACAAATCTCCGGTCTTGCGAAAACAATTTCTGTCGCCCACATCATGTGCGCTCAACATTTTGGAAATGTGGTCCATCATCAAGTTCATTGTTCATTGTTCATGGGAAAGCTTCACGGTTGGCTTGACAATTGTGGCTTGACGATTTCACACGTGACGGCCAACTTGAGGAATGTCAGTGCATGGTTTCACCGTGTCTTCATTCACATGCCATGGACACCACGCAGTGCACATGGAACACGTGCTAGCGCATGTGGGAATCTTGTGCAGTTGTGCAAAGCGTTGAAACTTGAAAGGAGAGTTTGAAATTGGAATTTGTTCAATCAGGACCAAAGCTAGCAAAGTGTGATTCCACTGAAAAATTGATGCACCTAGCCTGAGACTGCCGCTTTGAGGGACCAACATCGCACATGCTTGACAATGGACACTCTGGCACTTCACAGCTCCAGTGCCAACCTTGATTGACTCAATGAACTTGTTTCCATCGTCATGCATGTCCACATGCATGCATTCACACCAGCACGCCAGTTTGTTCTGCACAACGATTCGATGCGTTGCTGCATGCATGGCCGGCTGCTGCATGAGTGCAGCTCCAAACTTGCTGAGCATGAGAGATGCCTCATTCACATGATTTCCTGCCTCACATCCATGAGTGTCACGCACGTGAACTCGATCCTTGCCATCCGATTCCACAGGCTTGCTGCACGGCTAGACGGGTCTAAGGGTGATCCGACGTCTGCGCGATTGTGTGCAATCACCACGATTTCGAGACGGGTTTGATTTCATCCTTTGCATGCAGTAGGACCCTGCACATTGATGATCGACGCGCACAGAATTGAGGCGATGTTTCACACACCCGCGTGGTGCTCGAACTCTGGCTAGCAGATGTGCGATGATTCACGTTCTTGTTGGTGCAGCAAGCTGACATGGCGGGTTTTGGGTTCAGAACCATCAGCTGGCATGAGCACAATGTGCTGATTCCATCATCATCAAGTAAATGATCGGACTGCTTGCAATGTGCCATCAAGCATGGGAGGCTTCAGAGGACCATTCGTCAAGCATGGGAGGCTGGAGAGGACCATTCGTGCACAGTGGCTGCTTTTTGCCACAAACGTTGTGTGTAAGTGTGTGTATATGTGCTCTTTCACAGACGCCTCCAAAAGTGTAGACTACCATTTTGTCCGTGCTGAAACTACTAGCCTCGCTCGATGTTAACATTACGATAGTGATGGGCTTTGTCAGTCTTTTCTTCATTTCTTCCTCTTTGTTCAGAACGTGAGGAATCTCTTTTAGTTGCCAGATTTGATTCCCACAACTTCATTTTATCAGACTCGGCTAGTCCTATGTTGTTGAACATTCTCTGTCAATAACTCGTCTCTAGCTCATACAACAAATCTATATACGCGTGGCAAAATGCATACCAATCATCTTCCTTACAGCCTCATCATCTGATGCAGCATCCCTGAAGAAAATACGTGTCATTACTAATAACGACTTACCGATATGAACATATGAATGAATCGCTTTATTTTTATTTACCAAAGAATGCTCGATATGTCCAAATGGGCTTCCTCATCGTCGAGGCGAAGTAATTTCTCTACGAACGAGAACTGTTTGAGGCGCGACATGCACGACATTGATTCTTCCTACTAAAATTCAAAATAATACAGACCTAGTGGCTCTAATTCCTCTTCTTGCTCTTGGAGAATTGTGCTTATACCTCTACTTGACCTAAGATAACAGTCATCAGTTTAAGATTCCACTACATGCAAATCAATGACATGAATATCCTACTGAATCAATGGATGATCTAGGGATAAATCGTGAAATCTTTCGTCAACCAATGGCCGATACCTACATGGAGAGTATTTAGCGAGTAATCATTTTTGAAAACAAATTTTGAATGGAGTCCTTGTATGTAAACACAACCGGCAGAAAAAGTTGAAGTGCCATGGAAGGAAATAAAACGCAGATCGCTTCCCTCGATCGTCGTCTTTGAAATGATCCTTTTTAAGCAAGATCGTAGGATCAGCACTGCTTTGATATATATATATATATATATATATATATATATATTTATACCGCAACGTTTTTATGTGTAAAATATACCTTCATATGAGAAACCAGCTCCCGATATATCTTTACCCTCTCCTTCGCCTTGTTTTGTTTACGAGGATGGATTAGTTTGTTATTAGCGTCACTGCATAGGAAAGTAAAAATTGTGAGGAGTTACTGTTGGGTTGAGAGTGGTACGGTGTTGGCATTCGTAGAAAATCCAGGGCTTGATCAAAGCCCCCCTGCCTATCATCACCGATGCACACCTAGCAAACAGGGATTATTCATCAAGCAGGATTGTGAAGGGTCGTGGGCTGGAGATCGATCTATCTTTGGCACGCGCAAGCAACACCCTGAGAGCTCCTGAAAGCGCTCTGCCTCGTAGTACGTTAGTACGTCTCCGTTGCCGACGACGGGCATGTCGTATCGATTCGCCACCTGAAAACGGATACTCCTGTTCGGCATGGGACTCGCTCAATCGGATACATAATATATATATATATATATATATATATATATATATATATATATATATATATATATACATATCAAAAGCAATGTCGGCCCTACTTCCACAGCCTCCTTGATGAGACTCCAGTTTGCCCTCTTAGAATATCTGCAAATGCGAGAATAACAAAGTTGACATTTTACCGGCTGCGGTGCGTTTGAACTCGTTACCTTTGTTGCTGCGTTCGGCCATGCACCGTAACACATGCTGCTCCCGCTTCTCCGCACGCTTCTACCACCTTAATACATCAACATCTCTTCCTTTTTCCAACAATCTTAGAGGAGGTATTTTCACTTACCTGAGCTACATTAATGCTATCGTCGTCTTTTCCTGTCCGGATTTTTACTGAGCAGAAAAAATGATGTCATAAAGCGGATGAAACAGCGATTTTTGTAGATTAAAAAATACCAGAGACAGGAAAAGGATCAAGCTCGTCGACCAGACCCTTCGAGAAACAATAACTCAGATGTTTCGATAGAGTGCGAGCCAAAATATTACCAGATAAGTAGCACGGTTACCTTTATAAGTCTCTGAAGTTTGGCAGGTCTTTGAATCAGTACCGCTCCAAGTCCCCTCCTTGTGGCCTCGTATATTGGACAGCCACAGTTTATGTCAAGCCATGTCGCTCCCGCTTCCTAACAAGTAATTTTATAACAAAAGAAACACCTTTTCAATACACATACAGACACGTTAATATATATATATATATATATATATATATAATACACATGAATTTGTATTTGTATTTGTATTTCAATATGAAGCACTTTCGCCAAATTCCCTGCTTTGAGGCCCTCGTCTATACTCTTACAAGCGATTTGGACGCCGTAGTACTTCTCGTTGGGAGCTGCCCTCAGCCTGAGCGTAGTATGTCGACGATAAAAGTTCTTGGATTCAGGACACTGCATACATTACCTTACTAGTATATCTTACTTAGGTACCGTGCGCGTTCAATTTTATCTCCTTTAACCAGCATACGCGCAAAGATCATCTCGCCATAGGACACGTTCGCTGGCAGAGACACGTTCACGTTCACTATGGAATTGGCATTGCAGCGATGTTAGACTTACCCCCATATCCCGCAACCATCTTTCGGAAAGGAAGATTTCCTCCTCTTGTCAGAGGAGCAAGGATAGCCTTCTGTTCTCTCAGCACTCGCTGGAGTCCGGTCTTCGTCACGCTGTGAGGCATCTGTGTTGTAACGCGCTGGGGGGGTACGAGCTTCGACCGATGCAGACTAGCGAGGATAACAAAGCTAAGAGTAGCAGTAATACTGAAAAATGCTCGTGTGCGGCTCCGTGGAACCCTGGAATGCATGATCCGTCCGTGTCCGACGACAGCGTGTCTCGGATGGGAGGAGGGAGGGGGGAACTCAAAGCCGAATTCCGGAAGGCGAGAGCTCTGCCGAAGAGAGGGGTAAACACAGAGCGTTCCAATATTGCGACAACAAAATACCAACGGTTTCAGTTACTAATTCAAAGAGATATCTACCGGCCCGTTTTCTGTAATTCTCATCTGCGGCAGGGTTGAAAATTTGTCGCTCATATAAAACGCACGAGCTTTCCCATCCTCTGAGCTCCCACGAGCACCCGACGTCTCTGCGCTGCGCTCTCCTCGGCGTCTTGCGATGTTAGGCGATTCCACCGAATCAAAGTAGATTTCTCGGGATCTGCCTGGACCACACGTTGCAGAAATGCTCTAGAGGCGGGACTTTTCGATCCGGTCTGGCTTATTCCCTGAGAATCGCCTCTGTTCGAGCCTTGTGGGCTGCTTCGCGCCCGTGCGCCACACACACCTCAAATCGATCGCAGTCGAAGAACATGTATGCCCCCTACCGCGCAAGCTCTCCTTCCCTCTTCCGCCGATCTTCGATCGCTGTGTGCGGCGCACTGGTCGTTTGCGCCCTAGGCCTCATTGCCTACTCGTCGTCGTCGTCGTCCCTGTTGTCGTCGCCGGCAGCTATGCGTGCTATCCGTGCCCCTAGTGCACGCACCCGATGCAACGCTGCGGTCGGTGACGTCGCTCCTGCCTTCAGCTTGTCGTCTGAGAGCGGAAAGAAGGTGTCCCTAGAGTCCTTGAAAGGCCCCTTCGGACTCGAACAGTTCTCTAAGCCTGCAGTGGTGTTCTTCTATGGCGGACAAGGCTCGCCTTCATGCACCAAGGAGGTACAGGCTTTCCGCGATGCTTACCCAGAGTTCAAAGCGATGGGTGCAGAAGTCCTGGGTATCAGCCGAGACACGGCTGACTTTTCCTCGTCGTGGAAGGCCGAGAACGAGGTGCCATTCCCTTTGCTTTCCGACGTCGATGGAAGTGTCCGGGAATCGTACGGGATTAATAAGGATCTCTTCGGCCTACTGGACGGAAGGGAAACGTACGTTGTCGGTAAAGATGGCAAAATAGCAATGAAATTCAACTCTCAATTTGAGCCAGAGAAACATGTAGAGAAGGCTCTTGCAGCGTTGGCAGAGATTTAGGTTTCCTTCCACTGTACGAAACAAAGCAAGCCAAGATGTGTATGCGTGCATGTAGCTGATTGTGTGATTAAACGAACCTAGAACGATGCGATGTATGTGTGCGTCCATGCACAAGCTTTAGGCCTTAAGGTCATCAAGATTTACAAATATAAAAAATTGAACCCCCCCGGCATTCTGATTATTCGCTCATTTTTTAGCGAAAGAAGTAACATCCGTCTGACTCGCGTACAGGATGTGACTTTTTCCGAACACCCTGGGCTGCTTATAGACCAAGATTATAAGATGTAATGCATGCAATGCCCATATTATTTGATCTAGCGCAGTAAAGGCTTGATGCCCTGGAGGTTGCTTGCGTACTAAATCTGTCCTGCTAACCTCTACTAAAATGCTACAGCATGCGCACCGTACTACTGTGCATCTAACTACATAGCATGTTGTATATATCCTCTGATATAGCAGACGTGTGTACATGCTCCTTCATGAGATATATGCACCGCCGCCACCATATGCAGCGTGTACATATGTACTCAATGTGTGTTATAAATGCTATTGCAGAAACTAACAGATACAACATAATTTCTATATCCGTGGCTTTGCACAGCTACATTAAATACTGATGACAAAGTTATTCCTACGGCACAAATTGCACATTAGGATGCCTATCCATTATTGATAGCAGGCATGTAGTCCATTCATTTGTTACATTCGACTCAACACATGACCATATATAAAGTGTATGTTGCACGGATGTAATGCACATCCTATTGCTGTGTCTATCATATATGATATTACACACATATGCATGCATGTGTACACATACACATACAGCGTACACGTACATGGACTACAAGTCCACATACATACATGATGCTTTTTCATGCATGCAACATGTGATGAAGGAAACAAACAGATACAACTTAAGCGCTGTAGCCGCTGCATTGCATAGCTACATATTAGGATGACAATTGAAAAAAATTAGACATTTCATTACATCCGGCCGTCTTATACATATAATATATCTAACAATTGAAAAAAAAAATAGTATTCATCACACCCGTCTCATGTACATGTAATGGAGGAGTACGTACAAGTCATCTAGTGTTTGATTTGATGCCGCTTAGCTCGTACTGTATGTTATTTGTTTCGATTCACGCTGTGCATTTTTTCTTTGCATATATTTTGGACATTATTGACGCATTGCCGACCATGATTTCATTTTGTGATTTTGTAGCGCCGCAACATCGCACCGCTGCGTCTGCATGCTCACATATTCAAGAAGCAAGCTATTTTCTAGCTGGGCCTTTATTCATGACATGACCGAGCTGATATGCATCATCTGGCGGCTCGTAAAAAAATTGATGTTCGCTGATAAGCAACCCACGAAATAAATGACGCTACCATTGGTGGTGCGCAATACTTAACGTAGGAGGATAGACACACTTCGATCGTATGTCGCTCCTAAACTAACTTTTCATTATCGGAACAGAATATGCTGGCTTTTGATTTATGAACTGCCGCTTATCAATGGTGCGCTTCCTGTGTTTCGGATCTACGTTCCCCGTGGAGAGCGTCCTCCACCTCTTCCCACTAGTACACGCTGCGGTTATCTCCCGACTCATCAGAGATATCTGAGCTCCGAGCTCTTCTACTTCAGTGTCTTTTCTGTTTCGCAGGTACTCTGATAGAATGGCAACTTCTGCTCGGCAATCGTAGCAATGATCGATCCCTTCTCCCCCCTCCACCTGGTGGTGGTACCGCGCGACACGTCGGACGGTGTTGTGATAGTACATCTCATCGGTGTACCTCGTGTTATCGTAGGTTCGTACGGGGGAGTTTGAGGGTTTCCTACCAGCCGCCGCGCCCTTGACTTCTTCCTCTCCTCCTCCTTCTTTTTTTTTCTCTTGTACTTCTTCAAGTTTTGAACGAGGAGGTGTCCACAGCCGAGTCTCGCTTGACGTGATCGGCGCCCAAGGTTGGAACCGTAGCTCTCCGTCAAGATATGTTGTGCTCCCCTCCTTCCACGGTAGCCTAAATTTCAGTAGGCTCGAGTCCGGCCTCATCACGTCATGCCACTCCATCTGAATCTTCATATCGTACGCGCACTGGGCCTCTGTCTTATCAAAGCCCTCAGCCGTCCAGTCAGAGGATCTCACATCGCATATGAACAATGGCGCTGGGACAAGCACGGCATACTCGCTAGCCGTGGCTGCGCTGAAGAGCTCCTGCCTGCAGATAATCTGGCGGGTGGGCTTCACCGTAAATGGGGCAGGGTCAATGAGTACAAACGTAAGGTTCGGAAACAGCTCCGAGAGATACTTAACGTGAGTGCCAGGTGCCCCCCCCGCGTACACCACGGTTTGTTTCCGCTCGGGGTCGGCGCGTTGGGTGAGAAATTCGAGCTCCATGAGGAGTAGCTTTCTCTGCCCCCAGTGGATCACAGTCTTATCCTCCCCCAGGCGTCGCTTGTACGAAACCGCAGCCGAATTGCCATGGCTCAAAACTCGCGTGAAGGGGAGGTCAATGAGCGATTTGTAAGGCTTGGAGCCGTCCGGCCTAATCTGCTTGACCTGCCAGACGTGGGGGTTTTGGTCTAGATGCATAGGATCATTTGGGCCGAATGGCTCTTTCGGCTCATGGGCGCGAGCTTCGATGTTGGCCCTATAGCGCTTCCTGCAAGCGCTAAGGACCGCGGAGACGGAAAGGTTGGCATTCGTGATCGGAGCCGCCGACGTTGCCCCTACCCCCCTTTGCCTTTTCACCCCCCCACCCCCTCTGTTGTTGTTGTTGGGGTGTTTCTGATATGGATGCTTCGCTTCCTTCGCCTGCCCGTCCTTCAAACAATCACCGCGGCTGCTCCCCGAGGAGGAGGAGGCTGGGCCGGTCGCGTGCTCCATCGCCAGATCGAACAGCCGGCAGCAGCGTTTTTGCCTTTCGATTCTGGTGAAAACCGCCCAGGATCTTTCTAATGCGACAAAGGTTTTACCTTATCGCATTACATAAATACCTGGCGTTTTTCACCAAAATCGAAGGAAATCGACAGGAAATCTCGAGGAATCCCCATTACTCACACACCCCTTCCGTACTCACGGATTGTGCTTTCGAGCCGCTCCCCGACCGTCGAGGCATGTCAGTTATGATGCGGCTGCTGATGGAGGGGCGACTCGTGCGTTGGGGCGCCACGACATCATCCCGGTCGTGGCTGCAGGGAAGGAGACCGTGCGATTCCTGGTCGATAAATGCGCATCAGAGGACGCACACGAGTACTGCTGGTGACGCTGCAGCTCCGACTGAAAGGTCTTCGAAATTGCCCTAAAGCGTGATGAAAATGAGGGGAGTGCCAGAAGCGCTAGTAATCTCAAGTGCGATTCTGCGCATTGTTCCTACTCAGAATCGCAGTTTACGGGCGCGGGAGCTCCAGCAACACACAGAAGGTGCTGTGGATGATCAGACACCTCGGCCTAGAATATGACCTGACGCTTGCTTCGGCCAGGTGCTGATGGTAGTGGTAGGTGGTATTAGTAGCAGCGAGCGGTAAATTCGTTGATAGACTGAGAAATCAACGGTGATAAAGGCAGTGCTGCTAATCTTGACTGCACCGAACCTACCCCCCCAACCCCCCCCCTTCGATTCCCTGTTCGTACAAGTTCGCTTCGCATTCATTGCTAATGTCATCGTCGTGTAGACTTGGTCCCGGCAGCGATTTCTTAGTGGCAGAGACCAAAGGAGAGCCGTACGGAGTGGTCAACACGCCGTCATTTTCGGAAATAAATCCACATCGCACGATTCCAACGATCCTGTGCGGCCGAGGTCGGTAGTCGATAAGCGCTCCATCTGCACCCGAGTGTGGCTCTTATTCCCTCCCCCCTCCCCCCCTTCCCTCCCTTCTAATATATCAGAAGAGCCTGGATCATCAGGATCGTTGCCATCTCCGTCATCGTCTTCGTTTGGTCTTTGGGAGTCCCATTCTATCGTACGCTATCTTGCACGGCGACACCAGCCTGCCATGCTGACAGGACAGGGAAAAGGAGAAAGGGGGGGGGGGGGAGGAGAGGCTGCAGCCGCGGAAGAAGAGGCAAAGAGATCAATGTGGATGGACTGGGTATATGATTATGTTATGTCCTTGCAGTAGATCTTGCAATGGAATTCCGAAATTACCGGGAGAACCTCATGGATTTGGTTATCTTCTTCCCCCGCCTCTTTCTCTCTTTCTCTCTCTCTCTCTCTCTCTCTCTCTCTCTCTCTCTCTCTCTCACACACACACACACACACACACACACACACACACACACACACACACACACTTGAGATGTGATAATTAGCGGGTTTCGTTTTGATCCATCGGCACCTTTTGCTAGGTACTCTCCAATTTCCACTCGGTGAACCACGATTTGATAGACAGCGTGGCCAGAACTCAGGATGTGACTGTAGCGAGTGAAAGGATCGCATCAGCCCACGATGGTTATGTCGAAAGATTTCTCATCGTTGAGAAAGAAATGGAGCAGGGGTTTGTGTGAAATAAGGCCGGTGTTTGTATGTGTGTGTGTGTGTGTGTGTGTGTGTGGGCTTACTTGCTGGCTTGAGTGTGTGTGTGTGTGTGTGTGTGTGTGTGCGTGTGTGTGTGTGCACGAAAGAGATAGAGAGAGAGAGAGAGAGAGAGAGAGAGAGAGAGAGAGAAGCACACTCGTATTGATCATATCTTTCATTGGTGCTACCGCTAACATAAAGGAGGTCGATTTTCTATTGTGGAGGAAGCGAGGAGAAGGGAGAAGAAGCTGTTCATTCTTCATTATCTGTAGCCGATATTCCTCTGGGGGCGGAGCTCAATCGGTTGGTTCAAGCAGCACAACAAAAACGAGCAGAAACGTGTTCTCCGAGCACTAATTAATTTGGTTCACATCCCTCCCCCCCCTTTCCCCCCTCCCCCACTCTACCATCTCCCTCTTCTCCTTCCTCCTCTTCTTCTTTTCTTCTTTTTTTGTTCCCTTTCTAGGTGGAGTCTTTGCTGGCATAATCTGAGGAAAAAACAAGGACTAGGTATCACCTGCTGTCCCGTTGCTCTCCATCTCGCTGGCAAACGAGCTGGAAAATGCTGATTTCTTCCTTACGTCTGTCTTTACTTTTCCTTCTCTCCGAATCTGAGCAATCAAGTCCTCTCTCCCCCTCCCCCCTTCTCCTTGCTGAGTTCTTGCTGCATGTCACCACGACTACAACAATCATAGCTCATACCAGATCCGGATGTGTGCGCAGAACTACCTGTTCCGGACTTGCCCCTCCTGACGACCTACTATCATAGCTTGCTTCAGCTGCCAGCTTATCGTGCAGAGGTGTTTGATGCTGAAGCAGCTCATCACGGTCTAAACGTTCCCGGGGCTGGGGAGGATATTCTTACTCTTGCTGGTCAAAGTAGAGAATAACCATTTAGACTATAGCTCATGCTAATGTGTCTGTTGCATTGGCTAGATGTGGAAACCGCATAACTCTATTGTTCTATAACTGATCCGTACTGCCAGTACGTGTATTGCACACACGGTCACTACAGCGTTCCACGACGCATGCATATTCGTAGCCTAACATGGATGTATGCGTACGTATGACACGCCTCACACACGACACGCACACGCGTGCGTGCGCTCACGTAGACTACAGCCTCAAGATGCGCATTTACATCGACCGCCATATCGATCACAATAAAGCTAATAATGAGACATCAAATGGGCATGTGAGCATGCTGCAGCATGCGTATGTCGACATGTATGCGTTTACCTTTAGCAGCAGCACCGCCTGCGCTGGCCAGTCAGCAGTGCCAATGCGAGACATTGCATAGAAGCTGTTACGTGCACGCAGTTTTTGCACGTTGTTTGCTGCCGTACTATAACAATGATTGTGAGCAATACGAGCCGACGTTATTAGCCAGCGCACAGGCGCAGCCTCGTCATGTATGGCTAGATGGCTACACGCGCTGCGTCTAAATTGCATGATCATTTTTAGTACAAGCAGCAGCATTCAAAGCTTTTGCCAAGGATTTTTGAATTGGTAACATCTCTAGATCCTCTGATCAAACAACCGAAGCTGCACTTTAATTGCACCCGCGCAGCGGCAGATCTTCCAACACAATCTTTAATGATGACATGCACAAGCAAGACACACATACATTATGTTATTCGGTTTTCAATGAAATAAAAGAGGCATGACAGTGATGGTAGAGACCAGTGCGTGATGACGTACAAAGTGGTATCTAGTCACAAAGTGTGCCGCCGCTGCTGCTACCACATACTACTACTTATACTACTACTACTACTACTACTACTACTACTACTTATTCTTCTCTTTTATTTAGCGCTATAACGTGAGAATGCTCATCACGGTGGAGGTGCGCTCATTATATTTCACTTTTTCATAAAATTTAAAAAACAACCAAAAACCACCACGAAGGAAGCCCTTATTTTATACATGATGACAACGCAGTTAGATCTTTACAGGTGATGATATGTACACACACGTTCGTATATAGACGTGCTTTCTGCGGAGAGCCCTCGTCGTCGTAATAATAATAATGATAATGATAATACTACTACTAATAATAAAAACAATAGCTAGAATAATGTATTAGATGACGCACCCACCCTACTATGTTTTCACCGCGTCGTTGTTTACCCCCAAATCCACACACAAATTAGCCAAAGGCTGTTCGCAAGATTTCACTTTCCGTGGAGTGGAAAGACAGGGGGGGGGGGGGGGGGAGGGAGAGATGGGGACTCGCCTAAAGACTCATCGCTCGAATGTGAAATACTCAGAAACGACTCCTGTCATGCTGTCCGCTCCCATTGAACCCGCAGTAGAGTATCTTTCAATAGAGAGGAGGGTCAACAACAACACCACCACCACCAACAAGAATTTCCGGATGGTTTACGGATGGGGGAATGGCAGTGGATGAAATGTGTATGTTGTGAAAACCTTTTCTCCACGCTATCTCCAGGGCATGATCCGGTTGAAAAGGTATCGAAAACGGATCAAAAAGAAAAAACGAAAACAAGTATCAAACCAATTGATGTCCCACTGCTGGTATCAAGATAGCGTCAATTTGAATAAGCTCCGATTTATGACGCTGCCTCGTTCCCGACGCGCTATTCACACAATATGCACCCTCCTGTTGACTACCTGTAGTGTTGCGGTACAGCAATAATTCTGAACGATGCTGCAACTCTACTGCTGTTTTCCATTCTCTTCCTTCTCTCTGGCTGTCATGATGT
>ADNK01000588.1:75000-88993 GCA_000320545.1 Bigelowiella natans CCMP2755 | reverse complement strand
AATCAGAGGAGGTCTCAAAAACGACGCTGAATGCATGCAAAGCCAATCATCGATCATCGTCATTTCCTTACTGTACTGCGGCCCCTTCTTTGCACCACCACCGCCACCATTATAATCACCATACTACTGCTCCCACTAACACCACTACTACTACTACTTCTACCACTACTACCACTACCTCGATATCGTTGTGATGCGCGCCCTTCACCCACCAGGGGCTGATCTTGCGGGGGGCGTTCTGGTAGAGGAGCTTCCCGTTGGAGAAGGGGACTGCCATGTCCTCCGTGCCGTGGATGATGAAGACAGGGCACTTGGCTTCTTTGATCACGTCAGAGTTGCGGAAGAGATCGAACCATGGACTTTTCTGTTGTTGTTGTTGTTGTTGTTGTTGTTGTTGTTGTGCGTGTGTAGCAGCAGCAGCAGCAGCAGCAGCAGCAGGGAGGAGGAGATGGCTTGGTGATGAAGGAGAACGGTCGTCATCGTACGTCGAAGACAAAGTGCGATTTTTGGGATTCTAGCATACAGCTTTAGATATGTATATATATATATATATATATATATATATATATAGATGTGTGTGTGTGTGTGTGTGTGTGTGTGTGTGTATATAAAGAATAGTGAATGCAGATGTCATCGTTATCTAATACTACATTAATAGAGGGCTTAAGCACTCGAATTGCAGATGCCAACCTGTTATCATTGAAGAGATATCATCACGACAACATAGAAAGAGAGGGAGGAGGGGAGGGGGGCAAGGGCACGGATTTTTTCAATATCCGGAAGACATAACAGCACGATATCATCATCATCATCATCATCATCGTCATCATTGTAATCTGTTGTTCGTGTAATGTTAGCAATTCTTTCATCTCTTTCCTCTCCTTCGTCTTCATAATCATCGACATCATCATAATCATCATTATCATAATTCTTCTTCTTCTTCTTCTTCTTCTTCTTCTTCACACACCCTGCGTGAATCACCATCCCTTTCACGCTGAGGAGGTGGAGGAGGGCAGGGGGGGGTTGGGGGGGAAGAGAGGGTTACAGTAAGAGCGGAGACGGAGAATTGGGAAGTGGGAGGACAGGGGAGGGGAAACGACTTCCTCAGAGAAACCGAGAGAAAAGCATAAAACGCACAAATCAAAGTTAAATATGATCCCAAGGGAAAAATATGTAAAACGACGCGCAGGTATCCCCCCCCCCACACACACTCCCAGGACACCACATCCGACCGATGCTTGCTAGCAAGTATGCAGGAGGGCACCGATCCCAACGACTGCCCGTATATTATGATCCTGTTTGACGGTATGGCGGCCTCCTATATAGATAAGTATGATATAATATATATATATATATATATATATATATCGTGTGCGGTTGGAGTGAGGAGGAGGGAGAGGAGAGGGGGAGGAGGAGGAGGAAATAACGAATCAATCTCCAGCTACAATTTTCTGCCTCGCAACAGCTATTCGATACGGTGAAGGTGCTATTCATCATTCATTCCGATCATCATATAATCCACCACCACCTCCCCCCCCCCCCTCCTCCTCTTTATGAAGACCCCCCCTTGACGAGGTAATCGTAAGCGGGTTGGATATCGGCGCCAATGTGCTTTGGACTTGGCTTTCCGGGGTTGGGACTGTACCCGTACCTGCGCGCGGCGTGTGAGACGAGAAGAGCAATACCGTCAAAACAATGGGAAGTAGTCGTGAAAAAAAAAAGCAGCGTTGGCCGCCGCCATCAAACAATAGGAGCAGACTCTTCGGATGATGATTCCTTCAAGCACCGAAGAGGAGGAGGAGGAGGAGGAGGAGGAGGGGGGACCATTGCTGCTGCTGCTGCTGCTACTTACCCTGGGGAATCGTAGAAAAGCACATTGGCCCGGCAGGGGAGCACCAGCGTCTCCACAGCGTAACTCTGTGCGTGTGTGTGTGTGTGTGTGTGTGTGTGTGTGTGCGCGAGTGTGTGGAAATTCACTACGACACTATCTCTCACTGCTGCTGCTGCAACTTCAACTATTCTCCTATAAAACCCATCAATTCCCTATGACAACCTGCATTCCAACGTCCGTCGCATTTCCATGTGAGTAGAGCACGGTATCCCTGCAGCAGCACAGTACATATATATATATATATATATATATATATATATTGATATTTATTTATTTTATCACCGCAACGCGTATGCGATGCAACCGTCAGTCAAGGGTTTATTATGCCGTCGCATGGGCTTGTATAGGGAGATGGGAAGAGAACCGACCGCCGTTATTTAGTCGCGAAAGAAACAGAGAGGGGGGGGCGGGGGGGCGAGGGGTTCAGCATTCTCGTCCACAATTAATTTCTACACAAATAAGGAAAACACTCACGTTGCTTTGGGGTGGGTGATATGGCAGGCCATGATCTCACTATTTAGAGCTGTCTTCAGCTTGACCGATCGCACCTAACGTCGCCACAGAAGCAGCAGCGCCATATATACCATGGGTGTGTTGCGTGTGTGTGTGTGTGCGTGCGCGAGCGCGCGCGTGCGTGTTTTCCTGAATTGCGGGTGCAATCAGTGCACGATGATAATGCTGCACGGTGGATGTCTTCAATGCCACTAGCACCCATCATCATCACTATCTTAACTATCATCATCACCATCATCATCGTCGTGATCATCAATAGGTTGGAATACGGATAATTTCGCACACCTTGAGGCTGGGTTGTAGTGTAGCTGGAGTCATGTTTTTCAAATCCTATACATGCGTATTTAAGCATATTTATAAATATATATATATATATATATATATATATATATATATATTATATACACATAACATCTCATACGTTTCACAATAAATGTGCGTTTCTAGTTGTCGTTGACATCAAGTTAAGTAGTGCTCACACTTCACGTCCCCCCTCCCCCCCCCCACAAAAGGACCTCCTCGCTAAGATCTTCCGTTTGCGGGAGTAGCGGCAAGGGAATACGGTGGAGAACAATGTCTTTCTTGGCTTCGTCCTACCCAACGCAAACAACTTTCACACTCACACAAACACGCACAAGTAAATATAGCGCATCGGTGTGCGTGTGTGTGTGTGCGCGCTTAACAAAAAGGCAAAATATCCTGAGCAAACCGCCATCAAACATACAAAGAGATCCGCTCACAACTTACACCAAACGCATATGTCTTATTCCCGCTGGACACACACGCGCGCACGCAGAGCGCAAACGCTCGCCATCCACTACTACCTCCCCAATCTTATAGAACGGCGGAGAGGGTGGAAAGAATATGAGCTTTCGACATATAACGTCACGACAGCCGCAGCAAGTGAGGCAGCCAAAGCAGCACATGACGCAGCACCCAGTACACCCTCCAAGTTCATCAGGGGCGGGTTCCGCCCCAGGATCATCGCTGGTAGATTTGACCGCCAACTTCTGCGGAGCCATTTCCGCCATACTTTTCACAGCCCCTGCTGTCGCACTTCCGCTGTTTCTCGTCGCCTTGAGCGATTGATGTTTGTCTGGAGGAGGTGGGTGCGCTCGGTTAGTGTGCACGCGTGTTGTGTCCGTGGAATGAAGTGTGAGCATGTTACCTGGTTTGACCGGATCTATCGACAACGTTCGCGACGATACGGTGAAGAATGACAACTTTGTGTGTGCAGCTTCCCTGTTATGACGCTGGGGGGGAAGCTTTGAGGGGGCTGCTTATGCACATAACATGGACTCACATATTGATGAATCTCTTCTACTCTTCCTCCTACGACTACAAAATCTCCCATTGCTACAGAATCGAGGTCATGAGAAATTCCCACGACCGTGGTGAGAGATTCGATTGGAGGGGGGACGGAAAAATGTTAACTATCCACATGTGTGTGCATACCAGGTGGGCAAGGGCAGGCGGCAGGTGTTTCCACCAGAAATGCCGTTGATTTTATTCAGAATATTGGGCTATATATCTTGTCGCACTGAGAAAATAAGCTAAATACATCAAACTCTCTCGTGCAGATTTGGTCTGCAGCACAGGGCAAAAAGTTTTACGAACGCCCTTATGTTTCATGTGAACGACTTGTAAAAAAATCGCATTGACAGAATTTGGGTGTCAACTGGAAAATGTCTTCCATTGCCAGTTCATCCTCCTCCCGGTCGACGCTGGACCCATGCATCTTCATTCGTCAATGCATTCATTCATTCATTCATCTCGTTGGAATGTCCAAATGAACACGATTTCCTGGGTTTGAATGCTGTGCAGAATTCGGCAATCAGCGTTCAACTGTGCGGTTTCAATTCTGCCTTGCCAGCTCAGACCTATTCATGCACCGGAATGCTCGCACAGAGAGTCTCCGGTGAAGAATCGACACCTGTGACCGATGGCTAAAGAATTCGCATTTTCCCGATGCCTCAAAGCTCCAGCCCAACTAGCAGTGATGGTGTTTTCGTGCCCAGGCTAGCTAGCTAGCAGGTTTCACCCATTGATCCTCAAAAAATCTTCAAATTCAACATCCTGAGGAGTGCAATGATCCTTGCATTCACCGAATGCTGGACAGGTCTGTAGGTCATTTCCACCAAGATTGCAATCTGCACAAGTTGATCTGCTGTTGTTCCAGAGATGGGGCAAATTGTCATCGAATGCATCCACGGATCGAAACACCATCAGCAAACTTGCATTCACACACAGGGCAGCGAGGGCATCTACAAGCGATTCCACTTGTTCATCTAAGCAATTTAGTTCAACAGTGGGTCGTCAGTGTAGGCAAATTTTCATGTTGCGCATTTTCACAATTTTTGTTGCCACTGCCGACAGCAGTGGGGAAGTGAAGTGTGGGCCATGGTGCACACCCAGCAGCATGAAACATGGCACAGCCGCAACAAGTGCTGGAATGGCTGGCTAGCTGGTGTCCGAAAGCCCCATGCTAGCATGCCAGCATGACTGACCGTCGCTGTGCTCACAGCTTTGTGTCTGCGTGAAAGGATGAAACAATGATGATGAACAACTGCACGTCCAAAGTGAGGTCAAACTGGAGAAATCATGAGCAGGATCTTCCTGAAGGCCGCCACATCTGCTCAAGGGAAGACGATCACGGCGTGTGTAGATAGTTGCTCAATTGATGGCATCACTGGATGTCAATCTCACAATGCGAGCTGCATGCAATGACGTGCGCGGAACATCTGTGCATCGAATCGTCTCAGCGTGGACAACGTGCACATCATGCAATGCGAGCTGCGTGCAGCTCCTCAATGGCTTGCTTGTTTGGCTGTCTGCAACTTGCACATCGCGTGCATGCCTAGATGCTCAGAAGTGATGTGTTTTCGTGTAATAATTTCGTTAAATCTTTATGCAAGCAATGATGCACGAGCCTCACTCGATCTTCACCGTCCATGTATTTTTTTGAGATCGATAGACCCTTCTCCCCCATTCCTGTGATCTTCAATACGGCACGTTATGTGTATGTCAGAGTGTCCCTCGCCACAGCCTGATAATTAGTTTTTAATAAAAAAGAAAATGGGCGCCCTTGAAGTACACACGTTGTTATGCCCTTGCTTACCGATCTCGTCCGCTGGGCTTCTTCGTCCGCCTTCACATACTCCGACCTCGGCATCATGTTTAAGAAGCTGATACAGTGACAATGACGACGGAAACAAAGGAGGAAGATTAGAACGGCGACAGAAGCAAAATATGGCCACAATCAACAGATCTAGAGACCAATGGCAAAAACAACGTTATATATATACAAATATATATATATATATATATATATATATATAATATACCAAAACTGCAAGAAGAATAAGAATATATATATATATATATATATATATTTACACACACTACAACTGCAAGGAGAATAAGAATATTTCTTGGATCGAGTTGCTGGATTACTCCTCAATTTTATCCAAGCACTGCTGTACACCCTGCTCCAGAAACGCTGCTTGGTCCGCATTCGGCTCCTCCGTTTGAAAGAACTCCTGATAATCCAGCGCCTGGAGTGGGGGGGATAGATTCACGGTTTCCCATTTAGTAGAATTGCGTGGCGACGGACGGCGTGTTTGCCCGAAAAATGTCCACATGTGCCGTTTCTCGAAAGTACCCTGATATTCTCAACGAGCTCTCGCCCAAGCCCGTCCGCCCTCTTCCAGTCTTCATCCGATGGTAGGGCCTGAATGCGATTACAGCATGTGTGTGTGTGTGTGTGTGTGTGTGTGTGTGTGCGTGTGCGTGTGCGTGTGCGTGTGCGTGTGCGTGTCTTTCCTCGCACGTGGAGGGGCGGGGAGAGACGGCCGCAACACTCATTCCACACGTGCCAACGCCCCCCCCCCCCCCCCTTTCTGATTTCTATCATTGCTAGGGACGCCACCTGGGCAGCGAGGGCCACGTTTTTCTTCAGATAGTTCGGCCTGTCGAGAATTTGCCGCACCTTTTTGTTGTTGGTGGCGGGGGGAGGGTGGGGGGGAGGGGTGGTCAGTGAGCAGCAACGCAACTAGAGATCATCGAGCACAGGTTAAATTGCCTTGTCATAGGCCTCTCACTCATCCCCTGGCCTCTTGCGGCGACCAATCTCTCCTCCACCATTGTTACCTCTTCCTCTTCCGCTACTACTACTACTACTACTACTGCTGCTGCTGCTACATTTTTTCCCTCGTTTCTCAGATTTGAACGCTACTACTACCAGCTGGAGCATTTGCTTCCATCGACCCCGTTCTATCGTGTCCTGGGAGGGATTGTTGTTGTTAATGTTGTTGTTGCTGCTGCTGCTGCTGTTGTTATTATTATTGTTGTTGTTTGCTATATTCAAGGCCAATTGTTATATGTAAGAAAGAAACGGTGGATCAATGGGAGCCTCTCTCACCTGGATGTCGTCGAGTAGGATCTTGGACCTACCATGAATTTATTTGGATTCATACAAATCCATCAGGAATCTTACATTGCAGGCACGATTCGTTCATTCTCTCGGATGGCATCATTTGCTGCTAAGGAAGACGGCACAGGCTGCGACTATTCTCGAGAGGCTCGGCCACTAAATCTAGTTTGTGAAGAGCGGTCCTTCCGAACCCTTCACTTTCTGTTTCTCCCTCTTTGGTACGCTACTGTTATTGTTGTTGTTGTTGATGATGATGATATTGCTGTTGTGGTTGTTGTTGTCGTGTCGTTTTTGTTATGGCTGGCGCTCGAGACCGATGCTACCGACAACGACTTGCACATGCATACATGCCTACACACACCTGATGACCGGCGCGATGTACACATTCGCTGGCTCTTTTGGCAGCTGATGCGTCTAATGGCCGATCGGGCAAGTTAGGAAAGCAATTGCCACGGCGGCGACGGTGATGGTGGTGATGGTATTTATATGGCGACGGGTGGGGAGAGAAAGAGAAGAAGAACAAAATGCTGAGAAAGGATAGATATGGCCTCCTCGTTCCTTTCCCAAAATTCCCCCCCCCCCCCCCCCTCCCACACGCGCACACTCTCCTCCCCCTCCCCTTCCTCCTCCCCCTCCCCTTCCTCCTCTGTTTACTTGTGTAGGGACGAATGCTAGAAGGGCGAGAACAGCTGAGCCGCCAAGTGCTAAGGTAAATCGCTTACGGATGACCTCCCCCTTTAGTAGTAGTAGTAGTAGTAAAAGGGCATTGTAAGAGTCGATGCAAGATAAATGCTGATGGCAATGATCATGGTGAGAAAGAGGAGGAGGAGGAGGAGGAGGAGGAGGAGGAGGAGCATAATCACGATGCCGGTTACTTCGGTACAACGTCGTCATGAATTTTCATCATCTCCACCATCACCACTACTACCCAGAAACTTGTCACACCGCAGCTAGCATTTTACTTCTCATGATTACTCACCACATTCTCCGTCTCTTTGATCCCGAGCTCGTCAATCAGCCCGGCCTCGCTTGGGCCGACCATATTGTTGCCCTGTCGCCCGCTACCCAACGCAAATTACATTTATAAATGTATATATATATGTCATGACGGAAAGTGCGATTAGCAATGTTTGCTTCGTGCTCTATCAGCATTTTTGCGATATTGGTTGCAGCTAACCCACCCCCGTCTCAGCGGATTAGCATTCGTGATCTCGGCCGACCCCTTGCCCTGCTCCCCCAACTCTTTGGAGAGTCTGGCCTTCACATCGGACATTTCATCGGCGGGGGGGGCTTGAGCGAGCCTCGCCCTGTAGCAGGAAAGCGTGATGGTCATCAATGAACGGAAGTTTGGACGCAGCAGCAGCAGCAGTAGTAGTAGTAGTAGTAGTAGTAGTAGTATACAACAGTGGTGTGAAACACCTCAATTCTGCAGCTTCCGCCTCGGCCTTGCGCAAACGCTCTAAGATCTGAATACACCCGTACATCCCTCAGAAAGCGCGAGGCGAATACTTTATTGAAGGGGTTGTAGAATCTCGAGCACATTCATCGGCGCACGAGGCCATCCTCGTCTCTCACTCTTCTGCATCCCCTCTCCCCAACACATACACAGAGATCCGATGAACCGAAAGAGGATGAGAGAGGACAGAATGGGGAAGGGATATGCCATCCATGTTTTGACGGGAGCTAGCATTTGGACTTTTTTTTGAAAAGAAAAACCGAACATCGGTTACTTGCGCGTCTACAGCAGCTGTATCATCATCCGCAGGTGATTCAGATGC
Source organism: Bigelowiella natans CCMP2755 (assembly GCA_000320545.1). Classification (NCBI taxonomy): domain Eukaryota; phylum Cercozoa; class Chlorarachniophyceae; genus Bigelowiella; species Bigelowiella natans. Next base: position 80,379 of record ADNK01000588.1, on the reverse strand, counting down.
CCCGAGGGGTCGAAGTCTATGAATGAAAAATAGCCAGATAGAGCTGATTGCCACTTGTAGTTTGGTGAGGTGACAAAGTCATCCACCCCCCCCCCCCCCCCCCCCCCCGCCTGAATTTCGCTCCGACGAAAATCTACGAGTACCTCGCCTTTGGTCCGTCGGGGAAGTAGCGAGTGTTGATCGAAGGCAGATAAGAGGAATCCCGATGTGTATTAATTGGGAGTCTTCTAGTAACCGCTCCAATTCTACCTCCTAACATTTGTAAATGTAGAAGGGGGCGGAAAAGGGGGGAAAGGATGACACACACACACGTACACACACGCACAGAGAGAGAGAGGGAGAGAGAGAGAGAGAGAGAGGAGGGGGAAAGAGGGGAGAGGGAGAAGAGAGAGAAAGGGAATCAAGCGGTGCAATAACACACAAGCATAGTTTCGATGCGCGATACATCCTAAAATATATTTGCGACTGTGCCGGAAGAGGCAGATGCTTGGAAGATTCTCTCGTCGCCCCGATTAGTTGTATCGCTCTTCACGTCGAATGCCCACGTCGACCCACGTACACACATAACGCTACTTAGCACAACCTGCAGTTGCCGCACTAAGCCGATAACCGTGGCTGCCCTCGAAATTCTGTGCGAGCGATGCTGCGAATATCGTCGCTCCAGCTATCACGACCGCAGCGAAGGCAAGAGAGAGCGAGGGGGGGCGCTTAAGCGGGCGAGCGCCACTCATCCTTTCTCGGCTCGGTTTGGTTTTGACATGAAATACATGGTGTTTCCATATCGCGACAAGGATTTCCTACCGTGGTGAAATCCCGGCGAATCCCGGCGAATCCCGTCGGGGGTTCCCGTGGCAATGAGCTCTCACAGCAATGGCGTACGTGCAAACAACGCGTTCCCCCATGTCGCAGGTAAATAACCAATGTTTCCTAGTAGTGGGGAAAATTGTCAATGGAAATTACAGCATCAAATGGTAGCATGTTCCCCGTCGGTTTCACTTTTCCACATGCACTGCAAACGGTTTTAGCGGATTCATTTCTGATGTGATCTGCACATCTAGTCAATTGCATCTAGTGATGTCATCGAATTCCGAGCGCGAAGTCTGCGATGTGTTTTGAAATTTAGCAATGCACATTTCAATGAAACGACAGAGCACTAGTCTTGCGTCATGCACTCATGCACCAACGTAGTGCTGTGTCTGCAAGCACATGACGTGACACATGCACAGGACATGCACAACGCTTCAATGCGCGCAAACGCCAGCTGTTAGCGCAATGCATGCACAATTGGACAGGCGGCCTTGGTCGCGACCAATGATCTCAGAAACGCAACGCATCGAGCTGTGCTGAAACAACTTGTCTGCCACGACAAAAGCACTAGCACAGCAGCGGCCTCGTTGCGCTAGTCCAACCGCCACATCCCACTACCCTGCTTCGCCGATAGATCAAGTAATGGCTAGTGACACTGCGGTGCATCTCCTGGCAGGTTTGCAGCCTGCAAATTCTGCAGCTGCATGTCGTCTAATGTACTAAAGCTGGTAGACATGTTGTGATTTGCAAATCTAGCTAAGCATCGCAGTGTTACGCTGTATATTTTCATGCACAACCGCGTCAACTGTGTCACACTCAGCAGTGGTAGCTGCGAAAGCGAAAGTGACAAGAATATACTCACGAATGTTGAAATTAGTTAGATTTCAACAGCATTTTCCTCAATGGCTTTCTTAATGATATCCGCGTGTTTTACACTGCTTACCATGCATGTAATCGTAGCCTGTTCCGACATGCAGGTTATTGCAAAAAATGTTAGCTTAATTTTTGCAAAAAAAGTCATTAACAGTATACGGACCTTTGCGTAGTAATTGCCGTCGGCGGTCAAATTCTCTATCACATCGTCAAGCGGAATAGCCCTTCCTATTTCCCTGTTTTAAGAAACCAGACGCACTCTTCAGCTTGAGAATATCGGGCAGGATGAAGGATAGGCATGAAGCGTTTTTGCCGGAAAGCACCACCACCTGCCCATCGAGGAGCCAAGCACGTGCTGGAAATGGATGTGAAGGTGCCAAAAGGTCGGATAATAATGAAAATAGGCTAGAACCTAAACAGGGTCAAACAGGGATGACCCGAGAAAGAGGGTTATAAGATAGATTGAAATGAGTACCAATACAATACAATAAATAAATAAATAAATATATATATATATATATCACCTGTGATGATGGTATCGAGAATCTCTTATTTATCTCTAGTAAGATATCTTCTCGCATTTTCTTCAGCATAGCAAGGTGTTCTCCCCTAAGGTCTCGTATGGACCGTAGAGTTTTCCGTTCGGTCGGCTAATAATCGAACAGAATAATGATCAAGCGCGTGAGTTGAGAGATTTATAAAGTACTATGCAACTGCGTTATGGATGGTGAAGTTACTAGGCCAAGGAGATGCAATCCCTTCTTCTGTGACTTATCTTCCCATTTGTAATCGACGAAACACATGTACCCGTCGTCGCCTAATTATTATCGGTAGGTACATGTAATTCGCTGTCCACGCATCGGTTCTTACTCAGAAGTAGAAAGTAAAGTGAGGAAACAGCGAAACAACCCTTCTGCAGCAGAACATTTTCTTGTTCCTTCTTCCCGTCAATTATATTGTAGACCCTAAGCATACGAGGTGGTGGCACATCATCAGGGATGTGCTTACATATCCAGATCGCATCGCTGCGAGGGACAAACCATTCAATGTCCGACTCTGGAACTGCGTCGATGATTGGCTAATAACAATATCAGGATCACTCACCACGCTTCAGGAAGGAGATTAGTGGTAACACCTTTGCCACGCTTCGATAAATCTCTGCTGTCTCTCGTAAGAGGTACTTTTCCTGTGGGGAATACTTGCGTATATCTTTATCAGTCGCTGGGCATATCACCTGATAAACAAATATATTACTCACACACACACACACACACACAATATTATATATATATATATATATATATATATTATGTATATACGGTAAATATATATATATATATATATATATGTGTGTGTGTGTGTGTGTGTGTGTGTGTGGTGTGTTGCGAGAGCTAATCATTTAAAAGTCTCCATCCCAGCTTCATTGTCATACGAACATAAACCCATCATCGGAGGGAGACATACTTACCTCACATGTAAGCGGAGATAACGATTGCATGAGGTACTTTGCAAACCGAGAATTCTCAAATGTTTTCTGTGAACAAAACAAAGATTGGACGATGTGACGCTCTAATCTGCAAAAACGATGAAACCTTCGATTCCAAGGCAAGTTCTTTCCCAATTTCATTCTCTTCGAATGGGTGTTTCTTGAACAGGATCACAGCTTTATCTCCTACACGGCCGAGAGGCAGAAGGGCAGATGCCAATAAATCGTAAAACAAAAATACGAAACTTGAAGCTGCACCACGCAACCGATTTGGAAGATTTGAGGAAGGCTCAGAAGCTACGCATCTAATCACCTGTCTTTCTATGCCTCCCCAAAGTCGTGAGGGTTTTGTTCTCCAAGTTGTTGTATAGAACCTATATCAGGGTAGGGACGGCAAGATAATGGTAAGATAGAGTGTATCACAATGCAGCGCGGTTCCCCATTATCACCTGCATTCATTTCTCAGCACGTACCTTAACAATTTCCAACTGCTCGCTCAACGATGGCCCGCTAAGCCGTTGTCTTTTGGGAGACTTTTGAACTTCTTCCGCCTCTTTGGTTGCCATTTTGACCTGATGTGCGATTGGAGATGAGTCCATGAATGTGCTCAGCGCCACGGCTCCTTTCTACCATTACCATCGCAATTGACGCACAAATGTTGCGCACAGTTACGATTCGAAACACCAAACCTGTTGATAACTTTCTTTCCTGCGTCGGCCTGCAGTCGTCAAGTGATCGCAAATCAGGAACTACAAACAGAAGGGGGGAAGTATACTCGTACGAATCTTGCCCTGATTTAGTACACTTTTCCCAGGAAAGCTCCAACACTCAAATAGAGGCGGTTAGAAGCAAAATCGAACCCACTTTGACCACTTATGAACCAAAATCGCAACTTCCTTCCCTATGGAAAAGTCGAACATCTTCGATGTTGCAATTGTAGTTGCAATATCCATGGATAGATCTAGATCTACATTTAGATCTATTGCAATTGTTTCTAAATTTGTTTGCTTTCAGCTTCGACCCTCTTGTTTGAAGTCGCACGAAAGAAATGCCGTCAATTTCCAGGATTTCCTGGGTTTCCAGGATTTCAGGATTTCATTTCATTTGCAGTTTGCAGTAGAGAATTTATTGCAATTGGAGTCCAACTAGATCTCCTACCGAACACAAACTCCAGTGCAACTCTTTCTTTTTTCATTTTCATGGCGCGAAGAAACAAAAATGGTTATGGATGTTTATCGCTGGTACTATTGACTGGCGAGAACAAAATAAATATCATCGATGGTCTTTTTGTTGCGTCATAACGTACGGTTAGAAATAATATCCTCGATGTTTTTGCCTCGACTAGCAGCAATAATTGTTACTGACAAAGCCATGTTATTCGTATATGCCAATCATAGGAAGACGTAGATATATTTCCGTTAAAATATTAACAGGAAAATGCAGGCATATTTCAACAGAAAACGCCTGTGATTTTTCCTTACGTCATACTAAGTGAAGCAAACTGGCGACAATACGGGCTGACGAGCGGTTGGAACGATGGCGGAATACCAGGACCCGCCCCCCTCCCAACCAATCCCTATCTATGCCGCCAACGTCGCGGTATATGCTATGTATAAGACCTTACGAAGATACTGTGTGGGTGAGTTAAAGGTCCGGATAACGGCGGGGGCACGGGAGAGGCTTACACGTTCGGCCTGGCTAAATCAAGAGGGGATGAGGGAGGAATCAGATGCCGATAACCTACTAGAATATTCCTCTGGGGGGTACTACGGCTGGTTCGACGTTGCATCTAGAAGAATTATGGGTACTTTTTCCTCAATCTGGCCTTCGACTCCCTCCACCTCGTCCGCGAAGGACAGTATCAGGAGAATAGGGAAGCAGGAGGAGGAAGGCGACGAAGAGGACGATGAGGAGGAAGAGGAGGACGGTCCCCATGACGAGGAGGTTGAGACTACGATGGAGAAGTTTTTCAATCCAATGCGGCACTTCTTTCGGCCAGGACATCGACGCAACAGGACAAGTAGTCAACAAATCTCTCTCTCTCTCTCTCTCTCTCTCTCTCTCTCTCTCTCATTGTGCCTTTTTTATCTTTAATGATTATGTCATCACATCCACTTGATCGTAAAAACACCCCATTCTCATCCTCAACATAACGTTCCACTCAGCTAAAGGCTCAATTGATCGCTCTCGCCTCCTTCGGCGCCGCAACAAGG